>JAQGAK010000571.1:0-65937 GCA_034696945.1 Lipothrix lubbocki | reverse complement strand
TTGCGCCGAAGAATTCCCGCTATTTGGTTGGACAGTTTTCCCATGTAAGGAATAGGAACCCACGGTTCCTCTTCTGGATAAAACTTAATTTCACTTAAGTTTTATAGTTATACGTGTCGATTAGAGCTTATCTCTTTTGTACACACATACAAATGACATGTGTATGACTAGATAATGAAATAATGACTATGATTATGAACTCTCAACTCCTCGCAACTCCAATGCAATGCTTACTCTTGTACAAACGTAAATACATATACAGAAGATACATATGTCAGGCCTAAAAGAAGCAATAATGCTTGACAGAAAATGCAGTGCTTACTAATTGCTCCATAATCAGGTCAGTACTTTGTTATTAGTTATTATAGCCCTGTGGGCAAGACGTTGTTGTAGTATAAGTTAACCTATGGCAATAAAAATATATGCATTCAACTGACAAAACTTCCTTCAAACAATGCACTATGGCCAAGTCAACAGTCAACCTATAGCTGAGCTGAGTTGAGTAGAGTTGAGGTCTGACACAGAAGAGTATATGATGGAACAAGTATTATACTATAGAAGAGAGTGAAATTATTGCATATAATAATAATATTGCTTCAAGTCACAATTATCTGTTCACACAAATACTTTATATATAATTAATATACATTATATATACATACACATTGTGGTGCATATATATGTGTAAACACAACTCAAAACTTTTAACTTCATTGGGTTGTTAAGGATTGTCAAAATTTTTACTCTCCATTACAATAGTATACAACATATGTATGTATAACAATGTTCAAAGCTTTTGGTTTATTAGAGACCCAAAGGTGGACCATGATAGGTCATACCTAATAACATACAGACATAGAGCTTTCCTCACTCCTTCGTCTTGACTTTCCTCAAAAAAAACGAAGCCAAACCATGTGTGTGTTTGTGTGCGTAATAACACCTGAACAACGGTCAATCACGAGGAGGAAGAAAAAAAAACAAACAAATAATCCTAGCAAATTGCACACCTAGCAAAGGTATGCCAAGCCAAGGACCATAAAGTCGTGTTTTAACATCAACACTACAATTTTCTCAATAATTCACAGGAAGCTCAGAGAAATAATTATGTTGAGAGATCTTTCAACCAACCAACCAACCAAAGAACGTGTCTTCAAGTCTTTACATGTATGCAAAATGTATCTAGTCAAACAAATTCAATCAGTTTTTAAGACCAAATATTTTTTTAAATAAAAGCAAAAATCCAATACACAACAACCATGACATTTTAGCATACTTTCGTCAATGATAGTTTATACAGATAGATATACATATACAATATACAATCTAACTGAAGTAATAAGCATAATAATCATTTCCGCAGCTCTCAAAACTCTCTATGCGAAAATACATGAAAAATTATAGAAATAAATACTGAAATTAAATCTATTACACCGGGCAATCATGTAGATTAATCTGTTTAAACATCATTTCTGTCACGGGGTCGACACGAGAAGTGTTACACTTAACAACTACATACCTGATTGATACTCTGTACACACACTTCTCTTCATCGTCAGAGTAAAGTATTGAATGATTGAATCCCAATAGTAGTATACGTAAATGTTTAATTCCCCAGAGAGATATTATATTCCTATTCAATTAAATTACGTGCTGGCTTTAATACATCCACTGAACTTTCTATTACAGTTACAATATGAGATGCAAAAACCAAATTCCAAAGGAATTCTACAGATATATAATGTGTCGTGTTGCTACATTACTGCTAAATATACGCAAATGCACTAGAATACATATATACTGTACTGTACCTATACTAGTATAAACTATACTGTCTACATATACAGAGTATAGGAATTATTAGAAATAAGGCTACGAGAGTTCATATATAATATAAGTAGTATACTTATAAGTAGTATATGAAATATGCCAAATGCCAACCCAATAAATAAGCCCAATGGCAGTGGCTGAATATAAAGGGAAATCACACAAGAGAGAACAATTGTCATATTACATAATGTCTTCTCTTATACATCTTCTATAGAAGTATACCTAGATAGATACACAAATCTCCGCTCGATACAGACGACACGTACAAAAACGCTGGTAATTGAATAATCCGGTGTTAATTATTTATGAAGCAATATAAATCTATTGATTAAGATTAAATGGTGTGATTACAATCACGTTGATTGCATAGAAGCTCCACCCTAATTGTATGCTTCACAATACTTCCACACAATGGACCAACTTCAACAAAATATCCCACTACTCAGCTATTCTACTCCTTAATTCATGGTTACAAAACGAGAATCATGACTACTGTAATAAGCCTACAATGTATACATATATGTACATTGTATATCGATACATGTACATTGTACAGCGATATAAGTACATTGTACATCGATATATGTACATTGTACACGCATACATACATATCCTCTAGATACTAGAATTTTATAAAAATAAATACCAATCATTTAACCCTAAGTAGGTAGTTTGTGCATCTTAAAGAAAAAAGTTGCTCCTTTAACAAACACCTAATATATTCCTTCACCAGGCGAGAGAGAGAGAAACACCGCTTAAATTCACTTTTCACTTCACACGTCAAAAACTCGCCAACAACACCAACAGCAGAGTTGACTACATACACAAGTAAAAAGTACAAGTACATAAGTACTAGATTCATTTGTAGTACTTATATGTATGACTACACACAATTATATAAGGTAAGTATACTTGTACAAGATGTTATAGCGCAAGCTACGACGACGGATAACATTAAAATGCATTCCAGACACAGAATTTCATCCTCTAGAAATTATGGCTATTTAGCTGGTGAGAGATACAGCAGCAGCACCAGCAGCGGCTTTCCTTCCTTTTGGTGTTGTAGACTGCAGAAGACACAGGCACAAGGACCGAGTGCCTATTACTTATGGTACAAATAATTTAACGCAGTTTTTACGTCTGTTATATTCTGTAATAATAATAAGAGAGATATTACGTGTGTGTGGATGTGTGGACCTTCCTAAAAGTGTGAAGTAATTTTGTATGCAGCCCAACTTTTCCTAGCACAGTAATGTATCAAATGCTTGGCAGAAAACCAATTTCAATACAGCTTCAGCGGGACAGGAAACAAGTTTTAAATTAAATAATTTTCAACCTTGCCAGTATATAGTAATAAGTAACAAGTAACAATATCAGCCGCTTCCTCACCATTTTATCTACAAACACATTAGTATTAGTATGATGCGAAAGCTGGAATGAGTTTGAACCGGCGGTCTGAGGAAGGATTTTCAAATTTCTATAAAGTATATTCTAATACAATAATCAGTAAACATAATTCCTAAAAAAAAAGTATAAAATCATGCAGTAGAGGCAAGCAGCAAAAACAACGGAAATGTTTCTTAACTTAACACAAATCCATGTGTAGGATTCTTTTCGCTATGCAACAACACAGGGGTACCAAATACCAAAAAATTTCCAAACACAATAAGTTTCCAAAGCTTAGCGCCGTAGGGAAAGTCCTGTACACTACATACTTTTATGTTATACATGCGGATGAGTATTCGAATTCTCAGAAATCCTAACGAAATTTTCCCACTTTCGGGCCAAACTACGTGAACTGTATACTCATACATAAAGGTCCATAGGTACATTATACATATGTACATACCAATACATATATGTCCATGTAAAAAGTATACTTGTATGATTTTATAGATTATAAAGTACAGATAATACAAAAAGATGGAAATACAGGCACGCGGACGCGGACCTTTGACAATAATATATGACAAATGGAGGCAAACGCTAACTTATTTCTTCCCGTGTCCTGAAATACAGAACAGATTAATCTAAATTGTGAAGGAGTAGCTAGAGCAATGTTATATGTATCTACATTTCGAGTGACCTAAAACAGGGGGATCGATCAGAGACGACTGTATCTAGTATGTATGTACATTATTACTACAATAATTTATGAAATGCGGCAGCCAAGATAAAACAAACAAAATTCTTCAGTTCCTTACAGTCTAAAATAATAATAACGGGAGGTGCACCCACAGCAGCACAGACAGAAGACAGCGTACTAAAAAAGTCCACAAGTCCTCTTCATCAAATACCCTTTGTAGAAATAAGAGCTACTACATATTATACGATTAATATAAAAGTATCGATACTATCACCAATCACCAATACGTACATACTACAAACATTCCTGTGCCACATTGTTTCTGCTTCTGCTGTTGTTGTTGTTCTTGCTGCTGTAAATGCACTTTTCTAGTAGTAGCTCGGTTGTTACACATAAATATATAACTAATAGCTATAGTAGATGTAGTAAACCCGACATGGTAAATAGTACCGTTGAAGCGTTCATAAGACGACGACGAAGAAGAAGACAGCCAACATGTTGGTTGTCACTGTAATAAAAAGTAATCCAAATAAGTGAATGTAATAAAGATCCACAATGTACACTTACCAACATCTTGAGCTCGATGGTTTTGGATGATTTCAGCAAGTTCCATATTACCAGCAATAACAGCAACTTGGTACGGTGTCTGATTGGCATAGTTGAGCGCCTCTTTGTCTGCTCCACGGAAAAGAAGGAGTCGAGCACAGGATTCTTGATTGTTCACGGCACACACGTGCATAGGTGTGTTTCCTGATGCATTCCGTGCATTCATGTCCGCTCCGTAGTACAGGAGATGCTCCAAATGCTGAACCAAACCGTTCCGACAAGCCTGCCAAACCACCACACAACGTTTACAATAACCTCCCAATTTTCTAAACAATATATCATATAGCATAAAAAGCATTTCATGTATTTAAGTATTTGCACACACAGATTTTACCCCTATACTTTACATTGAACTATATAACTTACCCCTATAAACTTTACACACAAGTATAACTTACCCCCTATACTTTACACACAAGTATAATGTATTCCTATACTTTACATACAATAAATATAACTTTCCCCTATACTTCATATACTTATATAAAAGTACGTATTTTATCCCCATCAACACAAAAAAGATACTCCACAAATTTAATCACTAGAAAACGTAGATCTGAACATATTCGGTATTACGCTTATCTCGGGCTTTATTGCATTCAGGCACTTTTCCTTCCAAATAAGTCCGTACGACCGGGACAGACGACTGCAACATCGTCTTTCATGTCATACCTATTTAGAAAAGTTTACACTCTTCATCTTCTTCTTCTTCCAGCAATCTTATAGTTCAACCATCCCAATTAAATTATCCTGTCACACTGTCTGAACTTTGAAAGTCTACAAGAACAGCCTGACACCGTGTAGATACGGCGTGGGGAAATAATAACGCTTATTAAACTTCAGCTTTGAAAGAAAACCTTTTAGGATTCACAGCCCGAATAATCTAATCAAAAGTTGCATAATATTCTCGTTCTTGTTGTTGTTATTATTATGCACCTCTTTCTCTCTCTCTTTCCCTATCTCTGTTCATCCTATTTAGGCTCAATGCAAGTTGTCCGTATTCAGAAATATTTCGCTTGAAAGGGAATTTAATGTATGTATATGGTCAAACTTTAGTCAACTTAAGATTCATTCCATTATTATTGTAGTATCTGTAGTATGTATGTGTACAGAATAGAACCCATGTCATTGAAACATTAAACTACTGAAAACTTTTCATGTTGGTTAATTATTCCCTCCTCTGAACTCATTCCATCCATTTGAGTTCACACTAACAACTCTCTTCGTCTTCTATATGATCTAAATGAACACATTTCATAAAAATTGCGGGTTTTTATAGTTTTGGTTATTCCCATTATTACTTCCGTGTTTATTACCTTCATATATAGAGAGATACAATACAGACAGCCAGACTGACTATGAAACGAAAAGCCCCCCAGATACGCTACTACTAATATGTAATATTCGCCAACGCCAATCCAATTTCCGATATTCGATCGCAATCATTATCGTGTCAGGATTCCAAAATCAGCAGACGCCCATCCATTTCTGAATAATTAATGCCCCTACAATTCAACAAGTAAACTTGCCTCCTGCATTAAACATCCACACTACACACTTCACTTGTCCAGTCATTTATTTCCTAACCCACTCTACGCAAACAGTATACTTAAGTAAAGTAAGTACAAAAAAGAACTCGTCCAGAACTATGTATGTTTCGAAAGTTTACGGTCAGAATACAAAAAACAGAGTCATCAGCCTACTTCGGAAGTTTAGATACTTTAGATATGAAAATAAAGAATTTCCCTCAACCAAGCGTACATTATGCGGCTTTCCTTTTTTAACATGGAAAAAGCATCGCTTCGCGATAATTTAAAGCCTGAATGGAGGGGCGGCGTCAAGCCTGGAGTTATTCAATGTAGACAGTGGGTACAGATAATGTCGACAAAAATCCCATTTTAAGAAGCTGTTTCACTCAATAGTAAATACAAAATAAAAATAAAATTCTAAAATGGCATAATTTACGAATTTCAGCTCCAGAAATTTGTAACTAAATAAATAATTTGAACTAATTTGAACAAACCAAAACAGCTGTAGCGACACTAGGAATACAAAAAATCCGTTGTCATATATCTATACACATTCTGGAGATAGTCTGCCCACGGACATCCGAACATGGGGTATTTTACTAAGACTGTCAGACGCCGCCCCTAAAAAGTACATATAATTACTTATTTATTATTCGTATACTTGTAGTAACTGCTCTGTACTCTCCTCACTCTGTAGAAGAAACTAAGGAGAAACATTCCAGAAGTGAATTAATGGGAGATCCTCACAAGTGTTTTCCTTATCTAGTCTTAGTTACATAAACTATTTAAGTGTCGCTGAAAGATCTAACTTTACTTTGCAATCAATCTATCACACAAGTGTTACTCATTGGACCAGCAGGCGCACAACATGGAACATCCTCGCTGCTTGCTGACATTTTGGCAAAACATTCCCTGAAATTCGAACCATATAACCATTCCAAATGCCGACAACTAGTCTCTAAAGATTTACTACTCGGGCAGCCCTCTTCTCTACTGTTTCATTTTACTGGTCGCTTCAGTTTAGGCGTGAAAGGATGGTATGCAGAATGCTCGAGTTCAAGCTGTGTGCAACCGTAATAATAATATCAAAGTCACATAAACATAAAGTTGTGTTGTGTGAAGGTAAACATAAAGAACTGAGTTATACATAGAATATAGACAGAGTACGCACATCCCAAACTATTCCACTATTTTAAACTGAATTTATAGAACTTTACTACTACTTACCTATGTACTATTAATTATGGTTACAATCTTTTTTACGCAATAAGCCCTTCATAGATATCGAAATAATATTTTTTAACATTGCGTTTTATAAAATTTTGAAGAATGATATAATAACTAGAATAATTATTATTCTACTGACAAGAATGAGTTCATAATATCATTTACCTGGTGAGTTTCATGCCAACCTTGCATGTCCTGAGCTCCGATGAATGCATGATCATGGAGAAGAGCCTCACAAAGAGCTGGATCCGCATTAAGGGCAACACTCATGTAAAGTGGCGTGAGTCCCTTTGAGTCCCGATAATTGGGTGAGCCACCCAAGTCCAACATAGTTTTAGTAGCTTCTAAGCTCTTATGTTCCACTGCTCTGTGCATTGCCGTGCTTCCATCCTTCGTCCGGTAATCCAATAGTGCCCCACCGTTGACTAAAGCCATAAGTAACTTTGATGGCTTCTTCATTACAGCAGCCATTGATAACGGAGTTTCTGTAATCAAAGAGTACAATGTATTCACTTCATAATTAATTATTCATTCTCAAAATCACTGAACTGGTATGTACAATAAACTATCCATTATACTTAAGAGTTAGCCACAGACTTGACTACTACATATGTAGATAGTTCTATTTGGAAACGAAAATACACCCGAGATGTCTATGTCTATATAGCTTCTAGTAGGTACTTCCATTCAAGCGACACTGTTACAGAGAATTGCTTTTATGTACCTCATCTCCTTTGAGTCTTTGCATACATGACTTAGCACTTTATCACTGCTCCAGGTATACTTACTTACATAGATAGAACAGTGGTTTTAGTCCACTTTCGTTTAATTACAGCAAAGCACCCCATGCCTTTTCATAAAGCAATCAACAAAATGCCGATTATAGTATCCTAACAGTGTATTAATAATAATTGCTAGAAAACATCAAATATCTGAGACTATTTATTCTTATCACGCTACAAATTCGCTAAAATTACAGGGCGCATCCACTCATAATAATTGCTGTAGGTAGATAAATCCTAATTCTCACTATTATAGAAATCAGCCAATATACTTTAAAGAATACATCAGTACTTGAAAAGATTCATTTAAAATGGTAATCAGCAATAAAAACAATTAACAACAGTCAATAGAACAGTTATAAGTATGTATTTGAATACTGCATATACAGCAAAATTACATTGTAAAATTTTATATTGAGGTATAATAGTCGAAGGTTGTAAATTTACCGTACTACAGACAGCAATCCAATATAACTTTTATAAATGAATCATAATATTATATTGCTTACCTCCCGTTTCAGGACAGTGAAAGTTAGAATCCAACCCTTTGGCGCACATTTTTGCAACTTTTTCACACTGGCCTGCTGCAACATACTCAAGGAAACGCCGAAGATTTGATTTTGTGTGAAGAGCTTTCAGTTGTTTTTCGTCCACATTGATGCCCTTGTATAGCCTTCGTTTATACCGCAACTGAAATTGAACGACACAGCATTAAAACATTGGAAGTAGACACTAAAAGTGCACTTTTGTATTACACGGATTTTCGAACACACACACTAACTAACTAATTTCTTCTCAATGCTTTTAAGAAAACAGTTTTTAAACGGGCACGAGTACATGCTATTCAATTAGAACAATTGACACTGTTATCAGGATATACTATAGGAGTACTATTTTATTTAACTCCATCGGGGAAAATGCACATATTGTCCAGGCTTACAAAAAACTTCCATTAACACTGATAAAGCTGGCCTGGTAATAATAATTACTTACAACAGAGAGTAACAACTATGAAAATAAAGTAAAGAAGGGTGTGCAATGAGCAACTATTACGTCTTGAATATGAAATTATCTAAGGAATCTTTTAATGACCGTTCCTTACCTCAAGGTATCCCACCGGACCACTAAATGGATAGTCAGACAACGGCCTTTCTTCTTCGAGGAATTTCCCAGCCTTTCCATTGCATGGGGGAGCAAAAAGTCCGTAGTTAAAACTCTCCTTTAATTCCTGGAGAGAAGAAAAAAAACATATGGAATCCCGTTATAGCCAGATAGCAACAAGAAGAGAGTAAGTTCAGCCCTTTTGATTCATCGCAGTCGTCGTGAATATTCATCATGAACAAAAAGCCCTGCTCTCCAAAAATATTGAACAAACTTTTTCGTACTAATAGGAACAACCCAGACAACAACCAAAATTTCAAACAAATTTGTCTTTCTTGACAAAAGAAGGAAGACAGGTATAAAACCTCACGTGAGGTATATGTAGGATGTGTATGTGTATTATTTACATATAATAACATACAGATTGTCATAATAGCATACACACAAACTATACAAAGAGGCATGAAAAAAGGTAAATCAAACTGAATATCACTCCAGTTCAAAGGGCACATATATGTATCCGTGCAGTCAGATTTACATTACGTAGTGTTCCATGAGACGACAAGTTTATTTTAGTATTTAGGCACATAAAAGCTTCAAGTACAAAGATACAAACTGCTACTAGGACTACTACATAAAGCTAAGCAGCTAAGCTGTATTCCTACAAAATCCGCATTTCACAATACAATTATTACTATATTACTGTAATAAGTATTGTTTACAAATCATTTTTAATGAAGCTAGTAGTTGGAAGTTGGTAAACTTATTTTGTAAGTTTTACGTGATCTTCATCCTATTTCACCACTCTTCTATTTCAACTACCTAAGTCGGATTTAAGCTTCCAAACTAAAGGTTCGTATCGAATTTACAGCAGGTGACTTTCTAACTTTGGTAGAAATTAAATAATTTCCGTACTAGTCACATATGTGTGTGTGGGTAGTGAATTGTGAGGATATATAAAGTAATTTCGAGTCAAGTTTCTACAAGACCATATTTTAAATCATCTGCTTAAAACTCATGCCACTACCTGACTGTGGTGCATTTTAACGGCATCATTACACATACTCCTGCTACCACTTGTCGAGGAATAATAATAGATGAAGAATGTTTAAAATTCAAAAAACAATGGCAAAGTCATGCTTACCACATAAACCTTTTCATTCATTCGTTACCATCAAAAATTAACAAAAATAATAATATCTCACACGTTTAAACTACATGTGCGACGACCTGACTTTACTGGTGAATTTACGAAATGCTCGTCGTTCTACCATTACGCATAAGTACTTCATTGTATAGGTAATATCCCACAACAAGTGCAAATGTACGCATTCCCTCATAAGTATCAGAGGATCTGTGAAACTTTCCTGCTCATGTTATCGTAGTCAATTATTCCATATTGTATATTATAGTTGAAAGAGCTGCTGTTTAAAGCATTTTACGCCATGGCTTACAAATGTTTTCATTCAGTTAAGTCAGAGAACTCAAGGGTGGTTCATTGACAATCCTACAGTTAAAAAAAATCAATACTATAGATGCGTGTGCAAGTGCACCTTAAAACTTCGATCCAAAAAGTTATCGCGCAGCAAGGTCGGAGGTTCTCAAAAGAAAGTAAAACTCAGAGGTTCATAAAACACATATTTATGTATCCTCCTGTTGTAGACGACAACAAGCGAAGCTTGAAATGCAGAGTCAAGAGTCACAAGAATTCCATCCTCATTCATAAACTTTCCGTGCTACTTAGATAGTTAAAAGTAGTAAGTCTAGTATATAATCCGATGCGGGCATTAAGTTTATACCTCCCCTAGTACTCAAAATAATTCAAAGCGTTGCGAATTTCATGCTCATTTGATTACAAGAAGAGGGTTAGTAAGATCAATCCACAGTCATGTGGAACCTTTGGCGACGCTACACATTCCACGGTTTCCGGTCGAGAGCAACTGCAGAATTAGTTGGAAGTGAGCATTCTTCAAGCTTCTTCTAAAAACTTGTTTAATAAATATATAAAATAACAAACAGCCTAATAAATATATAATATTTCTACGTGATATTATCCTGACACTATTGCACTGGAGAGACTGTAGTGGTGGCGGGCTTAATGACTCAGCTATAGTATTACGATATATTAAATCCAACCTGTAAAGAATGACTACAGGATTAGAAGTAGGTTTAAATAATACACATATGGAATGCTGCTTAAATATAAAACGGAGTAATGTAATAGTACAATGTGCATTTTATAAGTTGGACACAAGGTGAAAATGAAAGGTGATTTACAACATTAAGTACTTGTTGGGTCCTACTACTATACACACATGAATTTATAGAGTGCCACATGATGGGCTTGAGTCAGCATCGCTTCCGGCTCTTGTTTCATGTCGCCCTCCTCTATAACTTCATGTGTACGTTTCTTTAGTGCATGTGAACATGCAATTCGATTAGAAGTAACGTAAGGTAATTCAGACTTGTCACAGAACCCAGAGCCCACATGAATAGAAGGATTAGCTTAATAATCAGCTTCGACTTTCCTCATGCAAATCTCTATTTTACATTACATTACTATTGTATATTTTACACTACATTACTGCTGTATATTTTACATTATTTTATTGTATACAGTTTACATTATTATTATTTTGTATTCCATATACAGCCACATATAAACCTTATTAACAGGACGACGTTCGACCGTAACTAGCTTTTTGTTAAGCATGTTTTTGAGGAATAATTTTGTGAAGGAAAACTGACTAAATACTTCCTTCACTCCCATTAGCAATCCTCCCAGAGAGAATTTAAAAGTCACTGCATATTTCTGTGGCACTAGAACTTTAACACGTGTAGACGTGCATTTTCCTTGTTAAATCTAGGCGAGCTAAAAATTCAGAATATTTTACTTATTCACCCTGCAGCAGCAACCGTTGTTGTTAAAATGCAATTAAATTCATTGCTAATGAATAACTATGCCTAATGAAGTGAAATATAACCGCAGCAATAAAAAATGTTAACTATTTTTTTGATACTTACTTTCAGTTTTAAACAAATGCTCACTAACAGATGCGAATGTCAATATCGAAAGTTCACTGACGTTGTCAATAAGGGCTAAGCCGAGTCGATGAGACTTGACTCCTTATACGAATATCGAATCCAGACAGATTTAAAAGTTAAAAGACATCCAGCAAACGCTGTATTGATATAGTACTAATAGAGCTAATTATTTGTAAAGATCCACTCCCATCCCATCCCAATCCTCTGTCTGACTCTCCTGGTAATATTCCCCATGCCTAATCTACATAGTACATGTTTAATGTCGATTTGTTGCTCCTAGCGAGGACGTGTACTTCAACTCAGCTAACCCTAATATACTACACTACAACAACGATCGTAAAGGAGATGATAGGGATTTGTAATACAGCAGAACCAGGTGGGGCATATTCTGCAAACACATTGGAAAATAAAACCAGTCAACAAAAAAAACAACAACTGCACATGGAGAATTCCTCATGATATTGATGATATTAATATCGACTCCAAGGTATCACCGCAGGACACAAAACAGGCAAGATTTTAAAGCGGAGAGGTCAGCCAATTGTACACATCCCAAAGAACATAAACGGTAATGTAACCACACAGCGACTATTTATAAATCACACTCAATCAAAATTACACGGTAGGTTATTGACTTACCCACCAAGGAGCTGATTTTTTTTTTGCAATAATTTTTTTACCCCGTTTGCACTCTCTATATACCCAAGCCAAGCCTTTACATGCCCAATACTCCAGTTCTTCTACGCCGTTCAATCTCCAAAAGCATATCGCAATATAATATAATAAATATTCGTAATAAATTAAGAACAAAAAAGCAATACAATGTAAAAGAAAAAAATCATACCCCAAACCAATGAGTCACCTGTGTCCATCAGGTAAGAAGAAGCAAGAACCCAAACCCAACCAACAACCAAGTAGGACGATGAATAAAACATAATTGAAACAAAAATAAAATTGAAATAAAATAATTTAGAGAATCCACACAAGTCTACTTCAATACTTGTTCGTACATATGTAAGTAACTACTTCATGACACAACTTTTCAAAGTTACATAGAAAGTAAAGAAAGTGATGTTCACTACTGAATGCGAAAATTAAAACAAAATATATGCTGTTCCGAAAGCTTTCCAAGTGTTAATAATAAATGCTGCTCGAGAAATACAGCTACCACCAAACCAATAATAATAAAACTAATAATAATATATTCACAATTTGTATAAAACAACGACTAGCATCTGAATGGCTTCTAATTAAATGTATGAATGGAATGAATGTAGATTTCGAAATCTTTCATTCAGGAACAGCGGGTGTTGAAAAACTGAAAGAAAAATGACTAATAAGCAATTAGGTGTCCTTAAAAGCTACACATTTTCTACGGAAAAACAAGCTCGGGTATCTGCAAATACCTATATACAGAATATTAATCAACAAAAAATAACGAAGGGGGGAAAAAACTTACTTTTGGCAAAGATGCCAAACACTGTTGCTTCACATCCCAGATTAGATCATGTCGATAGAACTGGAGGCACTTGTGAATGTTCAAGTCTGGAACGTGGATTCGGATCAGCACCGCACCTCCAGCTTGGTCTTCGTCCCCTCCGCCTGAAGTCTCGTCGTCACACATTCTTAGAAGATCAACAACTGATTTTTCAAACCGGGCCTGCCTCGAGCCAACGGCATCTCTCACCCTAATTACTCTTCTATGCAGCTTCTGTAAACAGCAATCAAAGACAAATTATGAATAGTCTGATTAAAATCAACGAGAGACTCTCACCCTCGCCTCATCAAATCATATAATAGATCATGTTCAATGTAAATTCACAGGTAGAGAGAATGATGTTTCAATCAAAATTTCAATAATGTCGTCTTCAAGACTTCAACTTTCAACAAGACAATGAACACACACACACACAAACTCCCTGTCCCTCGTTCATCAAAACTTAATGCCCAACAACACAACGGTAAACAAAATTTACCCAAAACGAAATTAATTTCAAGTTAATTTACAACTTTATGACTTATAACCGAATAACCCGACCACGTCTGTTTTTAGTAAAATAATAACTGACACCGAAAGATTCGACGCTCCAAGCACGTTCAATTCAATTCAACCTACGTCATGTGCATATTTCGCGCCATCGCACAGCATTGCGCATGCTTGAATGTGTTCACTTACGATGTTGCAACAATGTTTCAGATTTTCCGCGCAAGTTTTCTAGTTTTCCGTTTTCCAGCAGTTTTTCATCGTAAAAAATAATTATGTACATGCATGTAATACACTAAAGAAACGGAAAACAACTTGAGAAAACGAGAAAACTTTCGAAATTTCTTCTAAAATTCTTTCTTTGGTTTTATTTGTACAGTAGTAAATGCCACTTTAATTTTCAGGTTATTACAATCAATTTATTTCTTTGGGATTTGCAAATTTCAGTAATTTTCGTCTCAAAGATTTGTTTGTATATTCTTGGAATTTTTTTAAAATACATTTTTCAATTTAATACTTATGTACAGTATCTAACAAAAAACAAACTGGTGCTTGACAAAATGACGCATTGTAGATGCGCGTTTATGACCGGGAAGAGGCGCTAAAATTAATAATGAATAAATTAATTGCATAACTACTGGCGTACTAGATTTGATTTACTAAATTTTAATACTGACTCGCTGTCCTGATTTTAGTATAGAAATCCCGCAAGAAATACATTCAGTCAGCTCCGAGCTTTAGCCGCCATATTAATCGAAATACAATTCGGATTTTTGTTCGGCTTTAGAGTTCATATTTCCATATATTATTCTCCATATAATTTTACATTGTGCGTCTATTATGGTGTATGGCAAAACTGTTGACCGAACTAGTTGACGGAAACGATGGAGCTGTGCTACATTACATTTCCTGCTGGAATTAATAATATATACAGAAGTAGATATTAATGATTTTTAGTAGGCAGCATGGCCACATTAATAGAGAAGTAGATTGCCGATATTCCAGTAAAATGCGTATACTATAATGCCCCATCGTCATGCAGTAAAACCCCTAATTACATTATAAACAGTACGCTCTAAAAAATTCTAATATTCGTACTAAGCTAATAATAATAATAATAATAATAAATGATAATAATAACATGAGATAAACAATCTTCGCAGTAAATATATTCTGCCGTATAATATATTATCATAACACATGTATCTCTCATACTTTCATTACATTAGCGATATTGAATATATACTTGAAAAATATACGTTTTTATACAAATGTTTTAATAAATCCATAAAAAAAAATATAGAAATGCACACATCATAAGTCATGCATACTCATTTGGTATTACAATCGCGATTCTAATCACGAGGATCATAATATCATAACGCGATAAAGCCAGTATGTCGTTTTCATCCTACTATTATTACTATTATTGTTTAGGGAATTTAAATGGCTGGCACAGAAAAAGGGCCATTTCCAATTCCAAATACATATGTAGTTGTAATAAGTTAATAAGCCATATATTCCATTAGCATGTGCTACTTATTATATTCTGCAGGTATAATGACGATCAGCAGGGAAATTGTGAAGTAAAGTATAAAATACTGAACTAAATATATATCAATACACTAAATGACTAAATTGTATATAATATTATTCGTATTCGTCGGCGAAACATCCTAAAGTACCAATATCAATCTCACCAACATAGAAATTGGTACATTTTAAGATTCTTCATTGACGATATCGTCGGCGAAATATCAAAAAGTACAATTTTCTAAGTTGAAGGTATAGAAATTGGTACTTCGGGATCCTTCGCCGACGATATGTTGAATATAATTCAAAAAAAATATTTTAAGCTGCATTCATTATTAGTAAAATACGTGTAGGATCCAAAAATAGGTACAGATATAAGCTAAAAGTTGATATCCTTATATTTTTAAAGGAATTCACATATAATATGTATCTATATAAGGTATTTATACTTATTACAAAAGTATTGTATCTACTATACAGACATGAATTCGTCTATACGCCATCTTTCCCCCCACAAAATTTTATCGACCCAATTGTTTTCCCTCTTGGGCTCAAACATGACATGAACCTATGCACATATACATAAGTACATTAGAAAAGTGTAAGTAAAAGTAAAATCTAAATCCTCTCCAAATACTTTTAGACTATAACTAGGGATCCACGATCCAGCATGGATGGAATCTTTCGGTCTCTTGAGGTAGTGGTTCTCTCTAGCTCTAGCTCTCTCTCTCTCAAGTCATGCACACATGACTCCGACAGTTTCACGTACCACTGCTACCGGTATAGAACCATGCAGTGGGTCCACCCACCCGCTTTTTTTTTGCAGAACCGCCCGTGTATGTCTTACACAATTACATGTTTCATGACTCTTTATAAGAAGAGTCAATAAAAAAAAGTTCGACTCCGGCATTAATACTCTATACGCATAAGTACACAAGACTCCCTTCCTATGCTATATTCCTTTGCCCGTCTAAAAAATCCTGTCAACTGAAAACAACCTTCAACCCCGAGCTTCCTATTCCTATAATACCGCGACATCCGAATTCCGAAACTAGCAACATACGAGATGAGAGACTAGAAAGTGTGCACAAGGCAGGAGAGCTTAGGAGAGCAGACAAGGACGTAGAAAATGTACATTTTTATATACCGACAACGACAACACATTTCCGATAAGCTCAAAATTGATATTTTTTAAATGTATATTCCGTTCTTTTAGTATGTAGAAAATGTAGAAATAGTAAATCTATGTAAAAATACATACAATATATAATACATGCATTATATAACACATACAATATATTATATAATATATACATTATAAAATATTTACGTTCTACATTCATTCATGATTTTCAAGACCATAATTTTTTATATATGACATTCTTTAAATGTATGCAATTTCTCCAAATATTCTCGATGTTCAATTTGGACTCGGGATGGAGAGGAGAGAGCTTGCTTATGTATGTACATACAAGAGATATTGCATATATACTACAAAAACATACTCTCCCATCCATTCCGTCTCCAGGAAACCTTGAAGTGAATAAGTAATAGTGTATGTTATTGGAGATGGAGAGAGAATGAGGAAGGTAGGGCGACAGGGATTGACAGCGGGCAGAAAATACCACCAAACAAATGTGAATATCCCTTTATCCATCCATCTTAAAGGGTTATCTCATCTTCGAAAATCTGCTTCCCTATATCGATCCAATCATTTGTTATTACCATGGCACTTTACCAGTTACGTTTTATGCTCCCAGCGAAAAGAATGTCAAAATGGATGAGCACCTTTTTCTATCCACAATAGAAGACTAATGTCACTTCCTTTGAAAGTTTCTGTAAACGTGCCTTACAGGCCATGTACGTCAAATAAGAAAACATATTTTCAATCCGCAGACAGATATATTTTAACGCATGGAGACACAATTCTCAATCGGCAGACACATTTTCGGCTAAGCAGACTTTTTCAATCCCCATGTACCCCCGCTATATATACTGTATCTACTATATATGTATATCTATCTACTTGTATAAGCATAGGAAAGACATGACGTAACTTAAACACACTGCACCATTTTCTGGAACTACTCTACCTACCTCTACTAGTATTACAAGGTATGTACATAACTGTTACGAACGATCCAAACTTTTTGGCAGAGGAACACAAAAGCTACAAATTATGCATAAAAGGATTCCACTATATATAGATTCAATTTAACTTTTAGTGCATGGAACTTTACATTTCTCAACAGAATTCTTCCTTCCACCACCAAACCCAGAACCTTTCACCTTCTGTCTATCCTGTAGAATAAAGTAATTCCATAACGAGGTGCTTCCTTTATTTTTCTGAGAATAGCGAAAGCTTCTTCTCCTTCTCAAGTGAGGTGACAGCAGCCTTTTTACACCAAAACCTACATACCATACATATAGCCCAACTACACACACTACAGAACACAGACATTTGTAAAATCATCTTCAATCATGAGATGACACTGACATTTAGCACAGCCCACAGGATCATTAGACGACTTGATTCCTGTAAACGACAAGGATCTCAAGAGCTTCATCATCATTCAGGCAAAAGTGCAATTTCTGTGTCTTGCTTTTTTTTAAAGGAAATTCGATTTCAGGATTTCCCAATTTCGTTAATAACAGTATATGGTATACATAAGGAATGCAGGGAGATAGAAAATAGAAGGTAAAATATAAAATAACAAAATACGACGTAAAATATGTATACTTACATATAGATAGTAGAAGTGAAGAAAATCAAAATACAAGATATGTAAAATATTTTTAATATAGGAGTACGGCAGAATCAAAATCAAATGTGAGATAAGAAAACTGAAAGGTGAGCTAAGAAAGTAAGAAAATGCAGATATAGCATGGCAACCTAATTACACCATGAATGTGAAATAAATACTATCGCGGCCAATTAATCCGCCACATAGTATATTACGTAACATTACATGCGGCAGTTTCATGCATAAAGCCTGCATGCAAGTAGAAAAATAAAATAGCTAAAATAAGAACGTCAAAAAGCAAAACTTGTAATAATTCAGGAAAAGCATGCATATCTGTATATGTACATACATTATACTAAAGGTAGGTGAATATTTTCATCCGCTCTTTTTTACATTATTACATTTACATATACATAATGTAAACTATGTAGATACAAATCCAAATCCCTTTGAAGGTATGGAATCTATACTGGCAATAATAGTAAGTGCTGAAATTCAATTTACATATCTATACATATGAGTACATGTACATGTATCTGCATTCTGCAGACTCAAAAGTTATCCCTGAAGTTCCATTCCTGCCAGCCTGCCACTCTCTACTTCTTATCCATCCCGAAATTTCATTTTACAAAATTCCTTTTGAATATTAATAGCTCTGAAAGCACATACATAGGCTAAATTTTCAATGTAAAAGTATTTTATATTTTACAATATAACTGCCTCACATAATCTGAATAAATTTTCCGGTATGCGGACGATGAAGCATTTCTGATGAGTCTTCTACGATATATTCTGAAGGTTTGGGAAATTTGCAAATAAATAAGGCCCTTGTTAAATATTACAATACAAATTAATACATGAATATTATTACAGAATACTAATGCCTTCCCTTCTCTCAAGAGCAAATATACACATGTACATATATATATTCAGCATATATAGAATCAAATGAATGCAAAAACAATTTCACATATTCGACGAGCTTTCGGAGCTTAAGGCCAACATATAAAATAAATGAACGAGATTCAATTCCGACCGTAACCCATCCAAGATAATATATTCTTTCAAAGGAAGATGCCAAACCAAAACCAACCATCAAAACTACCAAAAGTAGTCAATAATCCGCCCGTTCAGTATAGAGATTGCATATGTATGTAGAATCCGTATGTATATTCACTATATTACATATATACAACATTTAAGTATTACAGATTACACCGTCAGTGCATTTCTGAATCTTGATAACACTATCATAATACTATTATGTACATAAAAAAATCCTTTTAAATGCGTGAAAAATCCATATATTTTGTGTATCTAGCCTATAACCTAACGAAATGATCCTCATGCTTTCAAATTTTGCCCCGAGTCATAAACTTATATAGGAAGGTATGTGTATTATAGAGTATAAAACGCCGAAAATTATGTGTTGAAGAAGGTGCAGTTTAAAAAGTGAAACTTGAAAAAAAGTAAATTGAACGAAATACACAGGCTCAAATATATACATGGAGATAATATAGAGATTGATGGGAACGTGTTTGCATTATTATTATAAATTGTAAATAATTTCTGCAATATACTATTGTATACTATATAGCTCCGCCATGCCAGCTGATGACTCCGTATTCCTCCAACATTTTAATATTCAATCACATGAACAAACAAACTAAATGTACATTATATGCTTTACAGGCTAAAATACATAGACTTATAGATACAACTATAATAAAAATGCATGCACGTGAAATTTGCATGGGGTGATGTGGATGGTGGAAATATAAAATGTAATTATACGTCCATCTTAAAACACTTAAAACAATAATAATAACAACAACAACAACAACATAAGAGGTTCATCCATATAGACAATCTATAGAATTATATCTTACACCCGGTAACCTTTGACTTGAAAATGTAAAAAAAGTAATCATGACGATATACACGATGCAACTATATGGATTTTTTATGCATCGTTTATTATCGTATCCCAAAAACCCAAGTGTTTAAGATATAAGTATCTTTAGCACAGGAGAGGATGCTGTAGATACTTAAATATATATAATAATACATATAATAATACATTAGTAGTCTGAAAAATAGCTCGAACACGTTGTTGTTGTTCTTGTTGGGGAATATTGTGAAGTCTAAACTAAAGTGAAGATCCATCGTAAATATTGAACCATCATGTCTAAACAGGGCTACATTATATATTACCACACTTAACTTATATATGTATCTATAGTATAAAAGCTGCAGAGATGAGGATGTAATAATGATTCCAGAAGGTTACGTGCGGGTCAAGAGTCAACCAACAAATTCCACACATAGATATACATATGTATATAGGTACACATATTCAATTTTCTACACTCATCCTCTATAGCCAATACTAAAAGCTCTAAAAGTCAATTTTAACTATTAAAAGCCTTGTACATACTGTGCTCCCCAAGCACACATACGTAATAATAATATACTCAAAAAATTAGGCTCGACATTATTGAGTCTTCGAAGATCGTATAATATTGTGTAATTATAGGCTAGCCCACACAATATATGCAAGAGAATATGGTCCACAGTATAATATAATACATTGATTACTTGACTTAGACATCTCACTTTCCTTGCACATGCATGCATTATATGAACCATATATACATACTCCATAGTATAGTACTCTTACTTTTTCATATACATGAACAGGGCAGGGTCATGAGATTATGACCATTCGACGTAATAAGGAATAAAATACTTAAAATATAATCTCATAGTCATTAGAATGAAAATGTAATATCTACCGTTATTTACCATGTCATCCCCACTCAGTCAGCGGAATCTGATGAATCAATAGTAATAATACTAGTAATAAGTAATCCGCAGTGAATAATTTCCACGTACATGGAACATCAATAAGCTTTAAAATTTACAAGAAAGAACGAATCAAGAACAAAAAAGCTTTGACAGATGAACAGTGAATTCATTTCAAGATCTGCAGTTAAAGACGTATGGAGGTATAGAAAATGAATACACGACAGAACAGAATGAACAAGACCATGCGAAATGAACAAGAAACTGCAAAATGAATAAGAAACATAAAGCAAGATGAATAAGAAACACAAAGCAATAAGATGAATAAGAAAAAAAGAAAATGAATCAAGGAAAAAAAACTAAATGAATAGGAAAACAAAATGAGCAAGAATGCAAAATGAAGAATAAGAACACAAATTACAAGTGAAAAAGAATACGAAATGAAGAATGCAAAATGAAGGAGAAGAAGACATACATCCTCCCACTGAAAGAACAGTTACCCATAATAGTTGGTGAGGATGAGAATCCGACGGAACGGAGTAGAGTATATAGAAGAAAAAAAGTAAATACATAGGTATACGTAATACATATCATAATATTATTAAATATATAATATTAAATGCATACGATCCCTTTTCGCTTTGTATAAATCTTCTTCTTCGCGGAACATATTTGGATGAATTCGAACGCTCCCATCCCATATACTTTAAGTAAGAGCGAATGTTGAGTATGTACACTCACAAGTTACCAGCTCCAAGGTATTTAATGTCTTCTACAATATTCTACACCTCAACCAGATGATCAAGGGTGTAAAGTCATTTTTAATACCTGCTTCACTTGTTCGTCTCTGCAGCAGTGTAATAACAACGAGTTAGTGTTACTTAAGCCACAACAGTATTATATCCACACCAGGAGCATCAGAAGCCAAAGCAACAGCAGCAGTAACAACAACAACAACAAAAAATTATCAAGTTCAGGTCCATATAAAATACCGCAATGTGGTTTTCAGTGTTGGAAAGTTGAGACTGATAAAAAAAACATATATTTCGCTTTCATTGCTTCATTTCTTCATTGGTGGATATGTTGAGATGAAGGAATCTCATCAAAATGCAAGGATTTCATTTAAACAGATCAGAGGAGTTTTGAATGAAGACCCGACAACTTGTACAGTATACTTAAGGAATGTTTACTGTTTGGCTTTGCCATTTGTCTCGGAATTATGGGCTCTTCTATAATCTCTCTGTCTCTCTCTCTCTCTCTCACTAGAATTCTCCAAAAGGCTTGTAGTAGTGAAACTGAAGTATACTTTTCCAAGTATTTTGTATGTATGTACTTATATGTACATAACGGATAAGTATACAGCTTACAAAGTGTTGGTTCATGGAACTATATGCTGACTATATTATGTCTATACGTCAGTATACGGATAAAGCAGGCATTTTGACAATCTCCGAGCAGATTCAGTTCCCATAGTAATAACAGTAACTACATCCCAGAAAAACATGATCTTCAACCGGAAGATGACAAGATGAGAGACATGTCGCACAATTCCATGGCGCGGAGCAACTATTTTTATTGTAAATATTCCTGTACATACATACATAATTTAAGATACATAACACACCATGCTCCATTTTTATTGTCAAATCTTCATAATATTCACTCTTATTATATTACATGCTATGACACTACATACGCGTTTCATTAAAGCTTCCCCCATTTTTTTAGGTTTGTAATCTTACTTCATATATTTCATTCTATACCTTTTGTACTTCATATTTTACACCTTTTGCATTTTTATTTTAAATTATTCCTTGTGAAGTGCATAAAAGTTTTTCATTTTCTTCAAAAAAACATTTAACGCTCACATGTTGTTATTATTTATATCTATACTTATGAACGTTTTACACATTTAATTTTACACACTTTAATTTGACATTTATTAACACATGATAATGGTAGACACATACATACCTACATATATAAGTACATGCATACATACATTTTTTCCTCGTCCACTTTTAATTTTTAATATATACACGCGACTTGTTGAGCCACACAAAAAACTGACATATTAAATTACAATCTACTATATTTAGTATGTACTTGTACAAGCATATAATACTAATGAAGAGATAGAAAGGCTGCCAAATAATCAGCTAATGTGCATATATTCATTTAATGTGTAATATATGTCTTGCACTAGTAAATAAAAAAATGTCATAAATTTTATAAGCCCATTGCGTCATTCCGTCACTGTAAATAATATTCTAATAATAAAATTAATTAATTCCTGAACGCATTCCCTCTCTTCTTGTACTTATATTTGAAGACTTCCACGGCTTGACTGACACACCGAACTCGTAAACTTCGTCGCAGGGAATATATTACGACGAGGACTTTGGCTATAGTAAACCAAAAGTACATAAGAGGTACGTACCTAGATATATGTATAAGTATACGTATAGCAAAACTATAATACTAATCAGTGAAACTAGACCACGTAAAACTCTATACTTACTTCAAATCCTATAGTTTACCACCATACTGTGAATGAAAAAAATTCGAATATAAATGGATTATCAACATGTATGTTATACATGTATAGGTACACGTATGTATTGCGCTCTGATTTATAAAAATTGTGAATACATTGAGGAAATGACGGAACTTATAAAACTATTATAAATATAAATTGTCAATACATTTATATCTGTATATAAATTGCGCCAAATCTTTTTTACAAAACAGATTTTGGCTTCATACTTATTTAGTATACAAGTTTTAAGCATTAGCATATATTTCACAAACTATCTGTACTATACGAAGTATAGGTAAATTTGATTCTTCACGTTTAAGAATATAATTTTTGCTGTTGTTGGTGTTCTTGATCAATGGAAAAAATAAAATAAACATAATATTAAACTAGTCCAAACTGTGTATCCCTATCCCTATATTATCCTACTCTATTCATATGCCTACATATGTGCATAAAATCCATACATTACTTTCACCCTTTCCTTCTCTTTTCAATAATAATCATAATAATAAGACTCCCTGTCATGAAGCTCGGCTCACTGTTAAGCCAACTTTGTATAAGTATGTACTATGTAGTATGTCTATAGGTAAGATTCGACGTCGCTAAAAGCTCATAAATGCTCACGTGTCTTCCAAATCCAATATGTAGATAGCATGTATAAGATTATATGAAGTAACTTATAGCATGGAGTATCTTTTAATATGGAGTATCCTACAGTATGGAGTATGGAGTATCTTACAGTATGGAGTATCTTATAGTACGGAGTATCTTATAATATAGAGTATCTTATAATATAGAGTATCTTATAATATAGAGTATCTTCTTATAGTATGGAGTATCTTAAAAGTATTTCACCATATTAGAAGCTCATATAGAGTATACTCAGAAGTAAAAAACTATACACGAAAGTTATAGGTAATCGATAAAATGGGCTCTAATAGAGGAGGCGAAATTTAACATGAAATATCATAATATACATGTCATGGTTTGATGGTTTGGTACGTATGTGTATATGTAATATACTTATATGTAACTAGTAATATATAGTAAGAATGTAGTGTACGAGCCCTGCCTGCGGATACAAAGAGTGCGGATAGTGTTCCATATAGTTGGTCGACCACAAGTGTAGCAATTAACCATCCCTACGGAGTTCAATAATAATAATAAAGTATTGATGAAGTAACTTGAAAAATTCTCAAGCCATATAACGGTGTCGTCACACCAATTATATCATTAGGAAAATGAATAATACATACAAACACATACACTCAAACACACAAACAAACTATAGGTACATATATTATTATGATCTTGGCACACTAGAACTTAATGTGCGTTGAAAGGCGGTCATATCACAGTGATAAGCGGAGCCAATATGGAATTCCGAGGATCAACTGAAACTCTGAGAAGAGGGATGTGTATAGATACATACTTACAAGTATCTCTATGATGTACGTACATCTCCTAATAAGCTCCGAGCATCCCTTATTATTATGTTTTCCTATTTGATTTTAGTGCTGCGGGTGTAGACATGTGCACATAGTGACTTGTCATGAAATAAAGTGAAGATGACCGCAAAACCACATTTCATATACAGCAAATAAAAGTAATAAGACTCTTACCGCAATTTACTTCAACTTATATAATTTACGCCGACATACAAGCCCCTATAGGTATATAGCTTCTATATAGGAATACAAACTGTGGATCAGAAGGCTAAATCAGGGGGATGTAACATATAAAAAAAAGATTTTTTCAAGACCCAATAAGTCCCTTCATATTAACAAGTAACGTAACAAGCATCGAAGTCTTATTTATTGCTTTTATCCCATCCGCGCCTCTGATTAGTCGAGAATTAATTCATTCACCAGACATTCCGCAACAGCAATAACAAACCAACAAGCTACACACATCATGAATAAAAACAAAAATCCAGAGGATTGTCCCAAATCTTGTGAATCAGCCAAAATTTGCGAATATTTTTCGTGTTGATAAACAATCCTTGAACAATTTTAATAATTCTGTTAATACTTGTAATTTCGTAAAAATTGAATTGTAATTTTGTAAAACAAATTTTTTTAATAATAAATTTTTATAAATTGTTAACTTTGCTAGAAAATACAGAGTGTGTACATAAGTTGAGGAATTTTCAAATGAATATAATAGCAGAAATAAATTAAATAGGGGAATAAACATAATCTCCAGGGAAGTAATAAAATCCCTACGAAATCATCCCACTACCGGTTTCCAATACTACAGTTTCACCGTTACTGCACACAAGTAATCGTTCAATCGAGTGCAAGAAGAGCAATAAAAATGCTGGCAGTACACGTATAAGTTCTATACGCAAGTACGTTAATACAGTAATTTCCAACCTGACTGATGAATGTGTCGCAGATCACAGAGTAGGCAAAGAGGAGTTGAAACACAAGGATATTTTTTTTACAATGCATCTTTTATAAATGCAGGCATTACCCATCATTAAGTACCTGACTGTGTAGTAGTCTCACTATATGCCAAGTACATATTTCCATATGAGATGAAGAGTATTTTTGCATTGAACCAATAAGTGAATGAACTTGCAACAATTCTAAAACCCAATGTGTGTGTGTGTGTATGTAACTCAAATACTTTTACCTCCAGTTTACATATATATCCACGCTGCTCCAATATATATTTGTATGTAAGTAATAAATATACCTACAGACCCATCAACCAACGGCAAATTTACAACTTGAGAGTGCTCCCATAAAATTATTATCACATGTATTTAATATGTATTTAAATATAAAGAACTGACAATGCATATGGCTAATGCATAATATTAGTATGTATCTTCATGTATTTGTTCCATATACAGAATAGTATATTATTATTAATACGGCTATTTGAAAACAATGTAAATATATAAGATTAACCTTCTCGCCATTAGATTTCCTCACATCGTATGTACGTACATATGCAGCAGACATCTGTCTTTACAGTATTTATCCCATTTGCATACATACAGATACATATGAATACATATCTATTCAATGCAGAATATTTAGTATCTCAATTTAATAAATTCCGCTCGAATTTCTTCTTCTCCATCCCCAAGTGTACAGTTTCAAGATCCTGTTCTATTAAGCGAAAATATTCTCATCCTGTTTATTATTCCCATTCAATTTCTTCTGGAATACGTAATTCCCAATTCCACATATATACGTCCACACTCACATTGGACAAACATACGACTACTGGCAATGTGCGCAATTTATTTTCCTACTTACGATTAGAAGGCCTGTCGACTAGAATGCAGCAAAATTGCCTACATTTTGTTTATTAAAGAGGATTTCAACCATTTTGTATTTTATTTGAACATTATCAACTATTTTAATATTACATATACGCATCAACCCATTTTCAAATAAAATCATTTCCTTTTAATCATTTAGTTTTTCATATAAAATCATTTAGTTTTTCATATAAAATCATTTACTTTTTCATATAAAATCATTTACTTTTTCATATAAAATCATTTACTTTTTCATATAAAAACAGCTACTACTTTTTCTATAAGAACAGCAGCCACTACAAATAAATACTGTATTTCAATTTAAACATCAGCTATTTCATCAATTAATGAAGATCCTTCATATTTAAATGTCTACCATAATCCAACACTTTTTTTGATAGAAAAAAAAACTCGTCAATCATGACATCGCAGTAATTGCCCATAAAATAAAATAATAAAATAAATAACAATTTCACACCTCATCGACATACTTACATAATTATAGTAAATCTTGAAAAATCAAATAATAAATAAAATAATAAAAATGGTTGCACAAATGTGCACAAGCAGAAGAAAGTATATAATGATTCAGAATACATTTAAATTATTACAGTTGAGCAATAAGAGGCATTTAATACAAAGGAGGAAAAAAAACAAAATATATATATATATGAAGCAAAAGACATGCCGATTAGTGTTTGTTTAATACATGATTAAATACTTACAAATTATGTAACGTGTCTGGTGTAAGTTGACGCGGACTATCAATACTCAATCACGGCACTACTGCTGCTGCAGTCATGTCTGATTCCCAAAGATTATTGCTCCTCACTCACTCAGTCAATATATGACATACATAAGGTATCTATTTGTCTTTTTCTACATGCAAATTCCCTCTATGTAGATCTAGTACGTATGTATAATGCTATATATCTTATAGCTATATACAATATAGTATAATTGCTATACATACAAAGTGTATATAATCCCTCATATATTTAATAAAGTCAGACATTCTTTTGAATACAATGCTTTTATATACCCATACATACAATAATTATATATTGCTCAAAAACAAAACAAATTATCTCCCATTATCCCCATGTTCATAGGCTTTGGCATAAATATAATAGGACGCCGCACAGCCATGCAAGGATAATAAGTGAACCAGAAAATTAATCTTTCATATTCAAATTTTACAATATAATGTAGTCCTCAAGACTTAAGTGCTATTGAGAGAGGTAGAGAAAGACAGTGTGAGAGAAGAGAGAGAGAGAGAGAATCCTCCAAGGAAAATGAATCTGCATACTTATTACATTGAGAGTACACAACGATTTAACAACAAATTAGCGACGTCCACAAAGGAAACAATACACCTTCAATCTCTCAAAAGTTATGTAACTTGCTCGGACGAAAGGACTCTTTACCTAACTACATACACATACGAATAGTGTATAGATGCTCTTTAATAATAAATTCTTCATGTATCTGTATATCCAATATACACATCCTTATAAAAAAGCATTAAATACACAATACACAAAAACCATACTGTCAAATATGCAAAAGTACTTATATTATCTATTTGGTATAATATAATATATGGAGAGAGAGAGAGAGAGAGAGAGAGATAAACTACTGCTGCATTTATTAGCAAGCAGATGAAAAGATCTTGAAGAACGACCATTAAGAATAGGATTAATAGTGTATATATTATGATTGATTGATTGATTTTTGTGTTGGTGACAACGACAAGGTATTACCATTAGACATTACAGCAATCATTAAGGATTTTCATAATACTCTGACTACACACAACTATGTCCATACTTAAAAGACTCTCTCAGCCCTCAGCATAAAAATTTGCTTTAAACCGAAATTCAAGTTTTGCAAGGTCTACATGTATAAGTATGTGTAATTTTACATGTATGTAAATGTACATAATACACACTATACACATGGCAACTGCCTATGCTTAAGCATATGAAATCCTGTATAATATGTACTAATTTATTGGAAAATCCGGCCGTCCTCAACAAGCTATATACATATACAATATTGTCAGTTAGGTATGCAGCAAACATTATATCTTACAAAGCAATCATAGGGATGAGCTATTTCCAAAAGAAAAATTTGCTATTTCAAATCCAAATCCTATTAAATTATTATTTATTAGCTACCTCTGGGGCTGTTATTAGTTCCCTGTCCACAACAAAAGAGACCGCGTGAACTGTTAAACATTGAATAATAGCACTGTCGAATCCGTTAGGGAAATCTGTCTATCGCTCATTTTTTAAAAAGGATTTTATTGTTTCAAGCTTTTTTTGCCATGTCTTGGAAACTAGTATAGTTTACATGTAAAATAATAAAATAAATGCTGAATAAAACAAAATAATAAAATAAAATGCTAAAATAAAGCAAAGCAATTAAATTGAATTCTCAAATAAAGCAAAATAATCAAATAAAATGTTAAAATAAAATAAAATGCTAAAATAAAATAAAATGCTAAAATAAAATAAAATGCTAAATAAAATTAAATGTTAAGCATAATGGAAAAAATGATTACTATAGGCTAACATGAAGCTTTGCTTGTCTTGATGTTCACATAAGGTTGCCTACAATGCATGGAAAGTGTAGAGAAGAAATGCAAAAACCGCATTCTCCCCAAAACTACTAAAAATGTTTATGACAGCAACAATATAAAAGAGAATCGCTATTGGAAACGTTTTTGGATTTCATGGCTTGCGGGTAGCAATAATAATATAAAATATATATATATATATATGAATATATACATAAAAAAACAAACCAATACAATATGTACGTACATGTGCTATGATATATGTATACATATGTAGTAGGTACATAGATACTTGTAATTTGTAATAGTGGGTTTCGCAAGGATAGTTGAGTATTTGGACAAAAAGGAGATTACTGTACATTTAATATGTTATAAGGTTGGTAGTAGTTGTAGTTGGTATGTTGAATGGGAAATTGCGACTTGATGCTGATTGTTTACAGAGCATGTTAAAAACCTATTCATCCTATTGAGCTTATTTGAATGATAGAGATTACGGAGAAATGCCTTAAGCAGGATGTGGAAACTTCAATGGGGATGTACTAATAATCGAAGGCAGCATATATGACGCTTCTCTTATTATTATTATGATTCTGAGTTCCGAAATGTTGCAAGTACCTTGTCACTTGAAATGTTCACATAACTCATTCGATAGACACTTGATGGTTGGCCATATATGTCAAATACATCTAGGGAGTATGTGTAGTATACATATGAATAATATAGCCCCAGTCCTAAATCATTTTCAGGGCAAATATATTGCTTTCGTTGGATAATCGCGTCAACAAATAAAATTAAATAAAGAAAAATGTAAAATAACCCATAATAGTAGTATAGTGGAGTAAAAATTCATGATGAGCGAAGATTAATATTTTATCATTATTATTTGTAATAAATCTATATGCTATAAACCACTATTTATATCTACAGATTAGATTCCGAGTAATTAATTAATTTTTCACGTGATTTTTGTAATAAATACATAAATTCCCATTGGAAAGCATTACACGCCCTATATTCTATGTATATACTAGATATGAGTCCATAAATGTAAAAATAAATATATACATTATGTACTTTTCAGTTTTCAATTCTCCGCCTGTACACATATGTGCTTCGTCAAAAACGGTGTATTTTCATTTTATTGTCAATACTTAAAAATAAGGTAAACATCTTCTTCCTCCTTCACCGCCACTCACTCAGACGGCAGACGCGGTTTAAAGGATGCTTACTACACTTAAGTGTCTGCACGTGCTTTTTCAAGTCAAACATCCGGGAATCCGCTACCGTCATTTCATATTTGTCTCTTTTCATATTCATAGAGATACCTACTTCATGTTTTAAGTATTTTACTATAAACAATCTATGAGTTGTAAGAATTTTTTTATATTAAAAAAAATTAATATTAAAATTTAAAAAAATTATAAATGTTTGTATGGTAATTTTTCCTATTATTATACATATATAGGTTTGGGCATGTTAATTATTATTGAAAAATATTATTTATAATTACAAAACTATAAAAATTAATTTATTATTAATATTTATCAAAAGATTATTATTGATAAAAAAATTATTATTTTTAATTAAAAATTGGCTAAACATCTGAAAATAACCATAATACTCTGAAGACAGCAGGAAAACTTTTACCTTCATAGTAGCAGATCGAAGCAATAAAGAAGGTGTAAAGAACAAACGTCAACGTGTAAGCAATTGGAGAGATAAGAATCTAGTAATTAGTGAAACATGATTTTGCCTTTGCTTTTTTTAATCGTAAATCAGACTTTAATGAACTGGGCGTACATTTTAAATTTTCTTGAAACGTCTTTTCAACCATAAAAAAATATGTACATGCTTATATAACATATACATGTACACTAAAACTTTGCTGCATACATATATGCTTATTATATATGTACTTACGATTAGCATAATGACATTTCCACGTGCTACCAGAAGAAGTATTATTGCTCATCCATGCTATATAGTTAAGCATACGACAGTAGAGTACACAATACCCTTCGGGATCTGCCTATTTTCATTAGGCCATCATTTAATAATTCTGCGGCCACTTCCATTTAAACTCCCTGTACTTATATAATCATATGTACGTACATACAATTAGATATATATGTACGTACATACAATTCCTACTCTGGTACTCCTACTCTACTATACTAACCACAGTCAAAAACATCTAACAATTTCCTAAAAACAACACTACAAAATTTCTATATCTATCTCCGTAAAAATTGCAGAAGAGTAAAAAAGCAAAAACACTTTAATATTATTATTAGTATAGTACAGGAACTATATAGTAGATGCGTCAAAACTTTTTAAATTAACTTTTTCTCAATCCAGCGAACTTATTGCTTTTACATCCTCCAGGCTACACGTTTTAAGCACTTTTTTCACGTTTTCAAGAACTCATCCAGAAACGATATTTGTTACAGCTATAAAAACTTAGAACTTCGTTAAAAAAACTTTTAAAAAACTATTATTATAATAACAACGACACTGACACTATTCCGAACTCAAAGAAATAATCACAAATATTGTAGATACATATAGAGTTGTTGAAGAGGCAAATTTGACTATCTACACAAGTGCTACAAAGCTGGATTCGCTAGTTATACAAGATATTCTCTAAATATTCGGAGGAAACACTGACTATATACGTCGTTTGAACGAATGATAAATAAACGAGACATTTTCATTATCTTAAAGTATATCTTAAAATATCTTGAGTATCTTAAGTATCTTTAAATATCTTAAGTATCTTAAAATATCTTCAGTATCTTAAAATATCTTCAGTATCTTAAAATATCTTAAGTATCTTAAAATATCTTCAGTATCTTAAAGCATCTTAAGTATCTCAAAGTATCAATTTTTGTGTTGAAGGTATAGAAATTGGTACTTTAGGATCCTGCGAGACTATTTCAAGCTTAAAAAATAGTATTCGAAATTTGTCATTCCATTTGAAAATAATATTCGGAAGCTGTAGTTAAGCTTAATTATACTTTCTAGCAACTAGTAGATAGTTGTATTTGCCTTTTCAACGACGAAATGCATCCTCACTCATCATTAATAATACACGGGCGACCGAGGAGAGACTGACAAAAATAAGACAACCGAACCAATAATAACTGACAGAATTTCCCAACCGATCAGTAGCAGATCCCTAGTGATGATAAAAGTTGAGGAGGTGGATGAGAAATAATAACGCTAATAATTAATTTTGTTGTTTCTTTTTCTGTTCACAAGAAATGCAATTTAATAAAAAAAATAAACTTTTCTTAGTAATTCCTTCCCTTTCTCTCTCTCTCTCTCCATCCTTTCCTCTCCTCCTGCCCACTCACATTATTGGGATTGATGACTCATAACTCTATAGAGGTAGAAATCTATTATCATATATGTTACTTATATTAGTACATCTCTATAATAATACTATAGAAAAGAGACCATGATATTGAAGGCGAACAAGGGATACTTTTACACATGCCAAACTACCTGTAGATACCTGACAATTACATATCTTCTGACAATTTCAATAGCCAACGGCCGATTGCAATTTTCATAGTCAACAAAGAAAAATTCATCTTCAAAATCCAAGATCCCAACTATCAAAATTCCTATTGAACATGTTATTATATGAGAATATAATATAAACATTTAAATAGCAAATGGCTCTATAAGTAGGTAAATTGGTGAATTAGGTGAAACCACGGACTTTTAAATTTTGATGAAAAATTTAGTACTTTTCTAAATCCTCAAGTTTCTACTTATTACATAATATGCAAATATGCATAAATCCCTTTGAGTGCCTCCGAAGGATTTAAGTGCCTTTAAATTATGTATTTATGTATTCCGTATGTCGAACCATATGCATATAATTACATATAAATGCATGATTTTTTTGTGCAAATCCAAGAAAATCGATTGGAATTATGCATGATATACATACATGTAGATACTTATAATATGTATAATACACATATGTACATACTCATAATATGCATAATACATGTACGTAGACTTATTAGACATACTTCATTCCTGCTGCGCCGCCTCCACTAACGGAAACATTTAGCAATGGAGACGTCTTTAATTTGACAGAAACTTGCTCGTGTGAAAATTATTTCTGCACAAGAAACTTGTCAAATTATTATACAGATGATAATCACACTCACAATATCTGAATGATCCAAAGCTTAAAAACTTATCTAAAAGTAAAAAGTATATATATATATTATACAAATGTTATTATTACGTACCGTCAAGCAAGACGATTTAAAATCATCTGGTCTTCCACACCGGAATCAACGCACGTTTGCTCACAGGGAGAGAGAGAGATATATATAGAGAGACGGAGACAAAAACTTGTTAAGACGAAGGAGAAGTAGTATAGGAGAAGGAGAAGAAGATGATGAAGAAAAAAAGGAGGAGGAAATTCTAGATTATTTGCACGGAAGAAAAACTATTCAATTTCCTTTTAATCTTCGAAACACTCAGAAAAAAGCTTTCTCCGAAAAGTAATTCTGTCAAGTCTTTGAGGGTTTTTCGCTCGTGTATTCACAGTGCACTACTATATTCTATAATACTGGTGACTCGTCTGAAGATTTTTTTTCAGGACTTTTGTGGAAACGCTCCGTATTGCCTTTGACTGCTCACCCAGCTATGCAGCAACTGTAAAGGGACAAAAATAATTACAGAAATTAGTACCTCAATGTAAAAAGTAACGTGCTAATGACAATATACATCTATAATATCTGTAGAGTGATACTGTATTATGGTCCTTTCATCTTTTCATTCATCTTTAAGTGATCATTATATGTATCTTTATGTCTTTTTATGTGTTTTTCATTATGCAGAAGATTTTTTACAAATTGTAGAATATTCATTCATTTTTTAAATGTTATTTTCCTTCATTTAAAAAAATAATATTTTCCTTAATTTTTAAAATATTATTTTCATTCATTTTTTAGGTAATTATTTTCGTAAACATTATCTTCCTTAACTTAACAATGTGTAGGTATACATATATTTCTCCATATAAAATCCCTCCAACGTTGAGGCGCTCTATTACAAAAGCAGGTGTGTATTGACAGTATTATTATTAGGATGAAATGAGATGGGAGCAGGCTCGATGATGGCAAGAGCCCTTAATTAACTAGACAAACTTACACTTAAACACACACAAGTACATGTATCTTTACGAGGAGTTGATGAGTCGCCTGAGTCACATCAACTCGGATTGTCTTGTCCCAAGTTTAAATTAAAATTTTATGAGTACAATGACCTTGCGTCCGAAATTATGTGGCGAGAGAATAATCCGCAGCCTGCCTGTTCAGTCTAACCGTAATTCCATCCGTATGTACAAACACAGATTACATACACATGTACACACGCGGCAGGGCACAATGCAACTGAATCTCACAAACAACAGCGGATGAGTCCTAATATCATTCCTACCGGCCTATATATCGTACGAGATAGCGTATAGCTCCCTTTATGACTCCTAATAACTATTGTTATTACAAATAAATACAGCCGAGATCATGCCACAGATCTAATAAATTACATTTTTTGAAAACAATAATAATAATGATATCGCACATAGTTGAATTTGATTGCAAATCCGTGTACAGTAGCTTCAATCAGCAGTCATGAACACACACTGGTCCCCATGCCTTTCATCTTTTATGGCATCTGTATAAATATAATTATATTATTATTTCTCCTAGCGGTAAAACTGCTCTATATTACATACCTTATTTAATTTTAAATTTATATATTTTCACGCAAAGACGTCCGAGCGAGATTCTATATAGGTTGATTCTAGTTGCTCGAAGTTTCTTCTCTACCAGTTGAGTTTTACATTGAGTATATTGTTAAATGCTAATAGAGAGATATTTGTATTAATAATTTCCGTAGTTTTTACAATAATAATTATCAATATACTAATCGTAAGTATATGAGCAAGTTTACTACAATAAAATTAATTAATTACATGCGAACAATCATATCGGTGCTGATAAAGCTTTAAACGATGAAAGTGCTTGATTACAATCAAAGAAATTTGTAAAACTACTACCTACGAATATAATTTCCCTTTTACAGATGACACACCTTAATCCAAAGATTCAATTTGTCATTGTCCTGTTAATGTGTATGCTCATGTATATCTTTGTAGATATATTAATAACTATATACCTTATTATTCACATATACTAGGAATACTCGGCATATCATATACAAACCTGTATTTATTCAAATTTAATCTTCCCAATAAGTATCTACTACCTCTATAGGTTTCGACTGTACTTTATGTATGCGCATTTGCCCCAAATTGATGCTTTTCAAGCAGCAGAAAGGTTCCGAATCATTACCATTTGATTCAATAGTCATCATGTAAGAAGATACATAGTAGTAGTAGTAGTAGTAGTACCTAGTAGTAATAGTAGTAGTAGGAGTATAACTATAGTAATAATAGTAGAAGTAGTAACAAGAGTATTAGAGAAGATTCCCGTCAAAAGTACAGCAAAAGTACTTTGTGCTCTAGCTGGTGCTGAAGCATATAAATATTCTTGAAGAATAAATTTATTACGGAGGACCGACGGACGGAGAATGATCAGCAGGCAGACAGAGTCATGTGCGATAAGGGCTCGATAGATGGATGGAACCGTTTAATCACATAAAACGTTTAATTTTATGTGACACCTCATGTTCGGACACAGGTAATTCCTTCAGGCTTATTCCATAAGTATGTACTAACCCTTATCTACTCATACAATGCATATACAATATTACATGTACGTATTACTTCATCCTTTACTTTCCCTATTTAAGCCTCAGATCTTCAGCATTACATATGTGTAACATTAGATTTTAGCATTGCACAAATACTCACATCCTCAATAGTAATTTTCACCATTGCATTAAATGTCCTACGTTTATACTTTAGCACTTTCAATACTGCGGACATGTCGAACGTTTAGTTTTCATGAGGGACATTTATAAGCTTTCAGCATTTACTATTTACATGCTGAGTATATGAGATTTGATAGCTTGAACATGTCGAAAATTTACAGCTCTGGACTTAGTATGTTGTACATATGTGAGGCATATATACTGCAGTAATATATATAATTTGACATATAATACATATATGTGAGGCACTGGTTTTTCTATCCGGGATTCTTTAAGTATTGGAGATGCTATGAGGGATGAGGAGGAATGTATAATATATAGATACTTACTATCTACATATTACGTATATTTATATACATACAGAGATATTATAGATATATGTAAATACTATTACAGATAAGGATAATATATATAAAGGGAAGATTTTGAAGCAGTGCATAAAATTGATACAATCAAATGATTTCCTCTGTCACACACTTGCTCCTCCATCAGTATTTACAACAATGATTCAGCCCTTCATCTCACGCCTTCGGGCTCCCAACTCTGCAAATACTCATGATGATGAAGCACACAGTAAATAAGGCACATGCTTCCAACCAAACCAACAGATTCAAAGATAGATTCGATTAATAATTACGGATCAAACCAACCAAAGAGATGAGGCCGTTCACATCTATTGGCCGGACACATAAGGAGGCATAAGATAAATATGCTGCATTCACTCACTAATATCAGTCCTCCTAATCTACCTCACTTTCCTATCAATATACAGAGACTAGTAACTTTTCTAAGCCGCAGCAAAATTGCTCATCTGCACAGCACTAATCGTAACGAAATTATTGATGCACATATTTCTACATACCTAGTATATATGTACATGTAATTACGCGTATATTACATATAGATACATACAACTACGCACATAATTACATTCATATGCCAGCTTTTCATAAGCTTTTGATTTTTCTCTCGCTCCTCCAACATCTTTTCCATCCGATATTGAAGCTTAAACGTACTTTTGCATGATATCACAAAGCTTCACCACCTTGTTGTACAATGCTCAACAGCTTTAAAAGCTAGTTGCAATAGGTTTTTGAAGCTGTATTTGAATTGGAATACTAATCTAATAGCGGAACAGATGTAAACATTTCATACATAGCCATCGTATATAGCTGTATACTCAAATGGAGAATAACAAATCCCGGCTTTATCTTCATGTTTACCTCACAATCCCATTCATGCTTTTCTTTCACTTGAGGACACAGCTTTTCTTTACCGAGCCTCACTGTAAAAGAGCATGTGTTTGCAATAAATAAGGTAAATGTTGTATCTGTACGAGCAACAAAGGCAAAAGTATATTGTGGATGAAACAAATAAATAAACAAACAAAAAACAATCTCTCAATCAGTGAGCATACCAGGAAATCAATATTTATCTTTGTGCATCAAATATGGAGGAATCAGATTTAAAGACAAATATATTCCGTTACGGATAACATATCCACGTGTACTCATCATCCCGTGTAACATCTTTCTAGTAGAACTACAGTTCGCCTACAATATTCTATGATCTTATTATTCCATGGACCACCTTTTCACAAGATTCAAAGGAAAATTATCTCCTTTATGGGACCAAAGGTACAAATAACCCAAACAAAGGGCTAACAACACGAGACACAAGTTAAATAAATATTGCAAGTGTATAGCCAGCAGTCCAAACAACCTGCTCCACCAGCACGATCATCATCACCACATGGTCAAATATACATACATACCAGAGATGTACACAAGTATCTATACTTGTGTACATATAAGTTTGAAGACAAACCAAACCAAATCAAAACAACTTGCCGAAAATGGTGATCCATCCATGATCTTTGTTTTTGGTCAAGCTGCTTTATCACATGCAGCTACAACAATGTACTTATACAGTAAACAGACGAATATGTAACAGAGTAGGATCTTTACATACACAAATTACGATTTACAGTACGATGAGGCACAATAATTTACAACACAAAGATACACACATTGCTGCCCCACAGTCACAATTTTGTCACCCAACACCTGCTCTTTTGTAATTCAGTCATGACACCAGCTCTTCATCATCCTCATCTTCCTTGATCTACTGATTAGAGGAGTGAGCGAGGGACAGACAGTGACGTGAAGAAGGGCAATGCTTCGATTCAAACTTCAAACGATGATCTCCTCCAGTCGTAAGTCGCATGAGCAATTTCGAGTGCCAACGTCAACCGTCAACCAGCAAAAACTCAAATTTAAACCCACGGAACTCAAATTAACTTCAAACAAACTAAAATCAAGTTAGGTTCAAAGGAACTTAAATCAAATTATCTTCAGACGAACTTAAATCTAATTAACTTCAAACAAACTTGAATCATGTTAACTTGAAAATCTGAGCCCATCTATAACTAAAATGAGTTTGTGATGCGGTAAAACAAACAAGAAATCCTTCGTCCAGAACTGTAGCAGTAACAGCACTATAGCAGTAGCAACAGACAGCAGTGAATTCACACAAAACGTCTTTTCACCGTTGCTCCTCAGCTCACACACAATGTCGTCAGCGGTACCGTTCACAATACACTGTTGACACATCCACAACAACAAACTTGACTGGATTGTCTTAATGAACTCTACAGAGATGAATCCCGTATAGTACAATTGTTACTTAGGACCATTCATGGCCACAATCAAAACGTTAATTATGCCTTGTTAGTGCAAATACAAGACCAAAACCTGTGGTTAAACATGTACAGAGATGGTTGAACATGTACGGAGAAGGTTGAACATATACAGAGAAAGATGTATACCATGTTCACTTTTTAGATCCATCTCAAATTCCCCAAAATGATTCACACCTTAAACAAGTCTGGATTTAAAACTTTAAACCATTTTCTAAGACAGGTAGGATACTTGCTCAAACATCTTCAAGAAGTGAAGAACCTTATTGTTACCTCTACATGATCAAGATCCACACTATTAATCTAAGTATGAGCAACACTCACAAAAGTCATATACTCACAAAGTCTATATCGCGATGCTTATTAGGTTTATTATCTTCGTGAACCTGTACAACTACTAACTTATTGTTCATACAAATACATGAGTTTGTGAATATACACTTACAGATATTACATGTAGGTACTATACTTGCCCACTATAGTAAAAACATTCTTCCACGCATCATTACAGCTGATCAGCACTATAAATATACTGACAGCAAAAATAAACAGGAATATAGATAGGTAGAGGGGTATGCTACTTTTATGATCACAGCCCAGCGGCTTAAATCTGATGGTGCATAATCGAGGTAAAGATAAACTGAAGTGATTAAAACTTGCACACGCTTTAATACACAACAAGCGAATAAGTTATGTCCCAACCCTACACAACAAGTATCTGATTACCCACACCTATTGACAACATTTTTAGAACCTTTTTATTTCGCACCATAAGTTTCAAGTATCTCTATGGTGTACGACAACAATAATTGTCTTTTACTATCAGACTAGAAACCAAAACACTAGTTTACACTGTACAGTATAACCCCACGGGAACTGCTTTCATATTCAGAACTTCAAACTCAAGTTATATTAAGAGTTTAGTGGATCACTTCATATTGTACATACATATCTACATAGTATTATCAAACTTGATATGTTACTTTAACGCAGACATTATGAACTTTTTGCTACTCATCAGAATGATCACGGGAGCATTTCCAGGGTTCATATCAATAAAAACTATTACAATATATTTTTTATTTTGAAATGCCATTTCTTTATATATGCATTTTCTTTGTTTGCAAATTATTTATTACCCATATATTGTATATTTATTAGTATTAGCAATTTATTTATTTGCAATATAATTTACTTTCAATATACACGAATACTTTATAGTATGGTATACGAAATTTTTTATTTCACTCCCATATCTTCCCCACCGTCCTGCTCACCACAATGCGAACAATATTTATTGAACCATAATCAGATATCTAACAATATATTTTTGTGAACAACGCCCATAAATACAAATATCTACACTCCACCGGACAAGTTCCACCATTAGGCGTGGATCAACTTTTACAATAATAACTCAAAAGTCATACCAAATCAAACTTAAATTATTATTTACTTTACAGCACCAGACCAGGACCACGGTCAGCAGTAAGAAGATCATGATCTTGTCCAATGTCAGGACTTCAAAGCTGATCAAATAAGCACAGAGCACAGCACCACTACAAAGCTCCATATTGGTTTTTCCGCCCTGATTTTCTATTCCGTCAATTTATACAAACAACTAATACACTAACTCAACATGCACAATTTTAATAGTGAGCATACTCAATTCGACTAGTAAACATACGGAATGCGACTAGTAAACATACTCAACTTGACCATGGAACATATGTACATAATTACACTAGCGAGCATACAAAATTACACTAGTGAACATACAAAATTCAATGTCTACATTCTAAAACAGGAAAAATCCCACTGGTATTTTATTTGCAGTCTGCACCAAAAGTAACTTTACAAGGAGAAGAAACTATATAAGGCAGAAAATCGAAACTGTCAGAGTCAGAGCCCCGTATGCTAACCCTTATGTATACCAGTCATTTTTATGTATACTCAATACATACAAAGTTACATGTGCTATGTTAAAACTGCTGGAGCCCTTGCAGTTCAAAGGCTACGAACTCCTAAAACATATACTAATCGTAAGTAGGCGTGATACTCGACCGAACATAGATGTACATATATATAATGTATACAGAGCTTTCCCTACGATCCGCTCCTGTTAGTGTCCGCCTGCAAAATTATGAGTGGTGTGGAAGAGAAAAAAAAGTAAAATGTGGCTGATGATGATATAGTGTCCAACACCTGATGTGCGAACTTCGGCAATCGATAGGGTCGATGGAATCGAAAAAATCTGTATCAGCTCCGTATGATTGCGAGCAACAACACTTTCAAGATTGCAAAACAACAATCTTTGTAATTAGGTAACATCTCACAAGAGCGGATGGAATGGAGGAGCATCATCCCTTTCGTGTATTTGCATGTGTGCCCATAGGAATTTGCATCTTGTTAGAAATCATCTAACTAGGCAAATAATTTAGGAATTATTTCACTTATATACATTAGAAATTACACTATGTATTGCTTGTGTATATTACTCTACGTATAGATATATATATAACTACGCATGTATATATCATATTACAATACGCATACATTATGTACAGGAATCAACACAACATCCATAAAACAAATTAAACTTATAAATTCTGCACGAATTTGATTCTCACACAATAATCATTTGAAAGAATTTTAAAGTTTCTTCATTAAAAAGTACAACAACAGCGAAATGAGGAGTAATAAATTTTAATAAAAAAAATCCACACACATACACGAGAGACAGACAGCTTGAGGGGCAATCCTTCACTTGACGCTCATGGTTATATGTAATATGTAGTATTTAAATATATCTATAACAATCATGTGTGTAAGTATTCCAATAGCTTATTCTAAAGCCGTAATTAGTTATAAGTATACTAGCGGCATGTACAGACGTACATATGTGGAACAAATATTTATTAATTTAGTGTATTTTATAATGTTGTACATACTATAGATATATTATACATACTATGTAGGTATATAGATATATGTTCAAGTTGATCCTCAACATTTACACTAAAGCAGCAGAGATCTATCCCACGTACGGATGAGGTTACGGCGGTATGTAAATTACAATTTTGCTATACAGAAGAGAGAAATGATTCTGGCCAGAAACCGGAAGCATATATAAAACATAATGTTGAATAAATACAAGTAAAAGGGAATCTTGTCGATTTTATGCTCACAAAAAATAGCCTGGTCATTTAAAACGAGATTTTACACACACTCACACACATCATCCACCATGAAAACAAGCTGCACAAGAGGGAAAACTACCACAGAAAAAATCCACAATCCCGTTGCTTGATATCCTCAAGCTGAAAAACTCAAAAGCTCTATACTATATAGTCAACGCATAACTATTTGCAGGATTTCTTGCTCAAATTCAGATGAGACTCGAACAACAAGACGTGTCCGCAATACTTGTACACTGCTCCGAATCTAACGGGTGTGTTCTTCACAAATTGTTTTGATTTTTTCCCCCAACATTATCCAACTTCAAAAAAATACTGTGAGTATGCACATATCTATAGTATGTAGATTTATATTGCATTTTTTAACAAAAAGAAATCCTTGTTTTAAAACATTTCTGCAACGATCAGGCATTTCAAGTACTTACGCACGGTGTAGAATAGCAGATTGAATTGAATTTACATATTCACTTGCGACATGACGTTTTCGCATAATTAATCATCACATACGGAACTATCTGTACCATAGTAAATGACCGCGATGAGGTCGTTACGGTGAGATGAAGTCCAAGTGCATATAAAAATATACCTTCGTCATGTTCAGCTATTCAAAAGCCATTATCACATCATATGTCCCAAGCTTTTGTGACTTAAATCTTGTAATAATAATTATATAGAGATACTTGTAAGTAAGTAATAACCTTATGGAACATTAGAGGGAAGTCATAAAGGGAAAACCTGTAATTACCCTTCATATCATCAACGGACTTTATTCTATAATACAAAAGGACAGGTGAATAAGACGTACACCATCCCCTTCGCTGGGTCTTCTGTGGGATAAATACAGGCTGTCAGCTGTGTGTGCGTCCATTAAACAGTTCAATACTTCAATATATGCCTAAACTGTCAGGATAATTCCGATGACATGATCATTTTACGGAATCCTGCTTTTTTACACTATGTATTTTCATTATGGGGCTCGCTGATCCATGCATTCATTGATGGATCTTGTAATTCTTCTATGAAACCTTTATTGACAGATTTGAATGAGATTTATGTAGGATATTATACGTACTTACACACTGTAAATTCAAATGAGCATCATCTTTAAATCCGTAGATACATTTAAACGACCAATTTCACATTCAAACGGATGTTTTCAGCTTAAATTCATATACTGATAGCTTAAATTCATATACTGATAGCTTAAATTCATATACTGATAGCTTAAATTCATATACTGATAGCTTAAATTCACACACTGCTAGCTTAAATTCACATACTAATAGCTTTAAATTCATACGGATGCTTTCAGCTTAAATTCAGACGAACGCCTTTGCAATGTTAATTCAAGCGATCACACTTTTGCAAAGTCAATACAAGTGAACATCTTTATGCTATAAGTCAATAAATTCAAGCTAGCATCTTTGCAAAGAAAATTCATATTAAATATATTAAATTCATGTGAGAAAATCTATCTTTTGAAAGTATAATAACTCAAGCGATCATCTTCGCACAGTTATTCATTCGACGATCTTTGCACAGTAACTTCGTACGAAGATCCGTGCAAAGTAAATTCATACGGAGATCCATGCAAAGTAAAGTCTTCCGGAGATCTTTACGGAAAGTAAATTCATCCGAAGATCTTTATGCAAAGCAAATATACACGAACATCTTGGCAAAGTAAACTGAACAAAGCATCTTTGTATGGCAAATTCGACGAGACATCTTTGCAATAATGTAAATTGAAAGGATCATGCTCACACTACAAATTCAAACGACCATCCTAACACTACAAATTCAGACGATCATCTTAAAACTACAAATTCAAACGATCATCCTAACACCACAAATTCAAATGATCATCTTAACACTACAAATTCAGACGGACATGTTTACAATGAATTCCTTCATCCGAACAAGAAATTCTGCACCTGAGCCCAAGTCCAATAAACAAACTAAAGAGAGGGAGAGATTACCAAGTTCAAGGGCCATATGCTGACTGATCTGAAGGTACTTTTGCTATTAAACTTTATACAGGTGGATTGCAGTTTGGTAATCTCCCTCTCTCTCTCTCTCTAGCTCTTATTCTCTGGATTTTTTGTGAGCTTTGTGCAAGGAGATCATCGTAGTATTATACATGGAATGAGACAGCCATGGAGGTGTACAGAGATACCATCAACGGAGCAAAAGCTTGTTTTTCTTCATGAGAGCAGAGCCTACTGCTATATGAATGTAACAGGATCTCCTTGCTTTCGTTTTCCAACAGATGATAAAGACCAGTTTCATCATGTTGAATGGTAAATTGCCACGTTTGATGTAATACATTTCCCTGTATAATAAGAACATTTCTACAGTAAATCCAACCACTTCCCCTCCAAAACCAACAACAACACTGGGATTATGATGAGATACGGGCTGTAAAGCTGTTAGCCCAGCCAGCGTGCTTATATGTCTCCAGCCGTATATATACACTCCGTCAAATCCTCCTCTTCCGATAGATTCACAACCACACAGTTAATTGCAACCATAAAACAACTTGGACTTGACTTCCGACAACCACCTCATAAATTCAAATAACAGCTTTACTGCTTTACTACACTCCTGTAGGACTCGCCCGTACAACACTCTTCATCAACTATTGAAAAAACCCTTCATCAAATATTGAAAAAATTCTTTATCAACTACTACTGGGAAACTGTTCATCAACTATTGAAAAAAATCTCATTTATTCATCACCTTTTTAAAAAAATTCATTAACTCTTAAAAAAAGTAGCTTCAATTATTCACCAACTATTTAAAAAAATTCATAAATATTAAAAAAAAATTCATTATTGATCAAAATTCAAGTATTGAAATAAATATTCATCATTGAAAAAATCTTTATCAGATATTGAAAAACACTTCACATTATTCCTAGAAAATATTACGCCAGCAAATCTTCAGTTACTTAGTTCAGGAAGCTCTTATAAGATACTTAAATTCATCGAAAGGCACTTTGAGTTTTTATTTAAAATGTTTAACATTTCAAAGTTATAACACATTTTTAGCTGTTAAATTTTTTAAAGTTAATTGACATATAGCTGATGTCTACCTATCCTCAATCTTCTGCAACTCAGCAGTCCAGCTAATTACCTTTATTCCAAGAACATGGTCAGTTACCACACCAAATTGCTACCAAACCAACTCATCAGCATCAAATCATCCTATAAAAAATCAAGTCTCTGTCAGGGCCACAGTGAGCTCCAAACACACACACATACGTACTACTATTAGTCTAGTAATTTTTTCCCCGCCTTAAAAAATAAAGTACCTAACAATATATAAAATACGTATATACCTACCAAAATATAACTATAAGTATCCATAGCAAAAACAAGTCAGCAATTTAACATTGCGCAGGCAGGGAATTCTTTTTGTGAATACTCCGTTTAATTTGCACAGAATCTACTGTAAAATCTAATGTAAAAAAACATTGTGCAGAGCAGAGCAATTACAAGGAGCGAGATTAAATGCAACAGCCAGCCTATGCGTAATAATATAGAACATTTTTCTATTATAATATATTATTACAGCACATATATATCTATCTATATACATCCATTTATATCTAAATGCTCGCTGAAAATTGTACGCTGGAGGTTTGGCATATGGCGGTTTGCATAATGGATAATAATAACATAAGAGAGAGAGAGAAGCTCAATATTAAATTTGCAAAGGAAGGTTTTGCAGGATTAATTACTACAGACTTCTTCTCTAAAAAGGTGTAATTACTGCTGAGAGCGCTTCCAAAAAATATATATACTTTAACGTATACAGATCTTAACATCCAGGTGTGAAAAAAAAGTAGTTGGATCAGAAAAGAGCAACTGTTTATAATAAAAGCGTGGTTCATCATCACATCACATATCAATGGTTTTTTTATTTACTTTCACGAAAATACATATCGTATAGTATTGATGTTGGGATTGTAGAGTCATAAATATAATAATTAGCCTCCTCTCCCCAGCATCAGCACTCTGGGATATGTGAATATACATAGTAATCATCAGCTCCCCTATAGATCAAATTTGGTTTAAAGCTACTTGCTATTAAACTATTATAGGAGAATTTAACATGCAATTTTACATGTGAACATACCTAATAATAAAAAAGCTTGAGAGGAATATAAATACTAAGATCCTATGTAATGTAATTACTAATCTTTCCATATGTAATGTGAAATGTTTTGATATTTAAAAAAACAATGGCTCTCCTATCCCTTCACGTCCATTTGCGTAAACACAGACACAAAGTCCCATTATCCTTATCACCATAGCATTGTTTGCATGCTTAATGAATCTCATCAAGTGAAAATCTGTGGCGAAATGGAAACGGCAATCTTGTACAAGGGAGGCAGAAGCTATTGGGCTATTACTATATATCGGAGGAGAGGCGACATGGACGACGGCGGTGCATTCGGCATAAAAGAAAGAAAAAGAATTCAGCAGCTTCACACACAAACACACACACACATGCATATGCATATGCACACACATATATAAGCCCTAGCACATACTGATACAAAGACAAAAAGATATGAGAAGAAAAGTAATTCAACGATGAACGCTATGTTCCCAAGTAAGAATAAGTCGCCCGGAGGTGGAAAAAAAGTTTTTTCCTTGTCCTGCCTGCCGTTCCAAAAACCAAACCCAGTAGAGAGTAAGAGATGAATGTACATACATACATAGTATATATATATATACATATATGTATTTAACATAGGAAACTGAACAACAGTACTACCTGCTTCTTGACGTAAAAATGTCTTGTGGCATCCGAGAGCAATTAACTTTTCCACCACGAATTATTCCGTTCGAACTGCTGTTTCATCATATCTTCACTTTTCTTATGTAATTACTCGCAGAAAAGAAAGAGCAAAGAGAGGGAGAGAGAGAGAAAAAAAACTTGTGTATAGTTTATAAAGTACATACAAAAGTATAAAGGAGCTACACGGAACGGACTACGATAATAAGAAGTTACAAGGTATTTACTTAATAGCTTGTCCTTCCTTACATAGTCAACTAAAACATACAATGCACTCCAACTTGCTGGCAGACGAGGAGCAACAAACAACAGTAGAGTTTCCTTTTAAGGTGCAAACCATTAAATATTCTTAAAATTACAACCAGAATATGTCAAATTACTGGAAATTACTCACCATTGCATTGTTCGATGGCATCACCACATCAACCTTTATTAACTATATGGAATGGAGCAGTATTGCAATCCTTCTTGTAGGATCTAGAATTACTATGCAGATTTCCTATACCGTAATACATATATGTATATATTATATGTTAGTATATGTACTAATAAATACATGCCTATACTAGAGCATATACTATGTTCACATATCATTCCATACATGTTACTCCTATAATTTCCCACATTCCTATGAATTCCAGTATCTACAGCCTTTGTATACTTTGTACATGGGTGTACATAGAATGAAAATCCCTTTTTATCATAATTAATAGTCCCTAAAGTAAATGGAGCGGAGAGGAAGCAGCAAAGCAAACAAGAAATTCATGTTCGGAATATATAAAGGATATAATTCAACGTTCAGTGTCTCTATGCACTGTGCGATCATTCAAATTAGACACATTATTACGCATTAAGTAATTATATGTATAGGGCTCATGTATATTCCGAAGCATTTAAATATAATCGTATATGCATAACACAGGGACATCCATGACATGACATGTACGAGCACATAAGGCTTCATCAAATCCAAGGTTGCAGGAATTATTATTTATAACAAGCACTGCCACGTCCATATGAATCTAGTACATACTTCCAGAGTAGTAATTCTGATCTGAAGACTTTCAGCTATTCCTGCTGCTGTTAATATTAGCTGTACTATAGACTATGTAGTGCTGTTATTATTATTATTATTATACATTACGACGCTGCTCTAGCCTATTGAACATGACATGGCAACATTTATTCACCACCCCACCATCAACATCAAGTATCTACTCTGCTGGTCTGTCTCTGTGCACGTGTACGTACATATTTACTATACACTGTATGCATACTATACACACTATACATAATTACTGTATCATACCTATACTTACAATTAGTCTGAAAAGTCTACACAGTCAGTGTGACCTAGGCTTGAAGTAATCGTCTACTATAATAATTACCTAAATAACTGCTTGTAAGACATAGCCACACATAGCACGATAGCACAAGAGCATATATATACATGTATAGTATAGATACACACATTTAATAGTACGCGTACCCTAATACACATAGCAATTTATCACAGCAACTTATCATAACATAACAAATCAGCATAATATATAACTTGTACGTATACGTATATTACAAATACTAGTACACTCGTATACTACCGATGATGATACTGCAGAGATACTAAATGAGTATAGAGATTTCATAGTGAAGATCATATTTATATAAGAAAGCTTTGTGGACTTATGTGTAATAAGATGCATGTCATACGAACAATCTACATAAGTACACCTAAATTATTACCAGCGACGATCAGCTACACAAGACTTTCATCCTCGCTTTTGGTCTCTTGGTGTATGCAGATAGTAGTTTTGGTGAGTGCCAGGGAAATGCACACATAATGTACATATATACGTACATTAGAGTAAGTGTCCTTTATTTCTAACTTCCTCTGCATAAAAGATAATTAAAAGTAATGCGACTTCTGCCTGCGGTTACTAACAATAGAACCTCGATTAAATTCATCGCACTGTATCATCTATTCAGACACACTTTAAGTATCCTTGTGGGATGCCCCTACCTGCAGCATCAAGTTTCACAGTGATAGAGAATGTCTCCAGGGGTTGGAACAATAATAACAACAACAACATCAACAGAGCAACAACCAAGAAAAGATTTCAATGTGTAACAACACCCTTTCCACAATTATTACCAACAATCATTACTACATCAAACCCGATAGTTCCTACAATCTATACGCTGAATCTGCATTTCAGTGATGTTTTACGTGCCATAACATTTTAATAACTCCACAATCCACTATTAACCCTATATATGTATATACTTGCATAGTCCTTGCAAGTTACAGACAGACACAGGCAATAAGCAACTACCAACTGTGAACATCAGGGCTTAGATATCATTTTGTAATATGGCAGTAAACCTCCGTAATACAAAATCCATGTTATGTTTTGCAATGCAGTTGAAAGTTATTATTAATTACATATTACATGATTCATTTCAAGATAACACCCACCATTCCTCCAACAAATGTAACAGCCATTGGCACGGAAATAGCAAGTCAAGAATAGTGAGCATTTCATTGAATCAAATTAATCTGTATGACTGTATCAATGGGGATTTCACAACATATAATACTACATACAATACGCACCCATAATTCATATCTATACGTACTAATGTATGTGTTATACATATATAAACACTCTATGTTACACATTCTGTGTGTGTTATATATATAATCCAATCATACATACATATAATGTAGATAAGCTTATATACCTAAACCTCCGGCCTACTGAAGTATTGTAAGTACGGGAGCTGTGTGTGTGTATGACTAACGACGGGAACAAGGAATTAACTCCGTATTTATTTACTTTAGATAAGGAGCACCAGATAGAGGATCATTTGAGAGGCACATCCGAATAGACACAAGATTATTGAGTCTCACAGTCTCACACACACAGACTGTCAATGCGTACAAGTATACACATAAGAGTAAGAGTTGTAGTAAAAGTGAGTAGAAAGAGCATTTAAAAATGAGTCTATTTTTATTTTCACCAAGCTGTACTCATATACTACTATGAACTCGTTACTACATACGTAGTAGTGCCTACCTTCAGATAGTAGGAGAGAATTTATCCCGCTTGATCCCGCTTGTACTTAAACGAGTATTTATGTTATATGTAAATAGAGATCTCCTGGCAATGCCAATGGCACCGAATGACCCATTCATCTCCTATAATCTCAGTCATCTCTTTATATACAAGTATATTCATACTCCATTATAAATACTATAAGCTCTATAGTTACTGTTCTACTGTGTGTATGCATCTGTACTGTAAACTGTATCTGTACTACAGAACAACAAGAGCAGCATTCATTTGATAGAATACACAGACACTAAAAATACTTTTAGTGGGTAGCAAAAGTGGCTACACACACAAACATCACTTTTTCGAATACAAATAAGTGCAAGTCCCACGGGAGAGGAAACAAATCTGAGAGAAGGAGATTCAAGTTAAAGTCTTGTCACGAGACCATATAATCCGATGTAGTTTATATACACCTACAATTACAACGTGTATATGGCAATGAATGACAAGTGTAGTGTAGTAATACAAGTATAGTGTACGTAATAATACAAGCATATAGTAGCATACTTATATATACAGATAGAACATTTACAGCAGCAGTCTCCGCACCCAGAGCTCATCCTGCCAGTCTCCGAAAATCTAGGTATTCCTGATATACAGCTGGGTACAGCCCATGGATCAGTGTAATTCTAGAGCTTATATGAGCAAACTTCCGTGAGTAAACAGTCGAGTGGAAATACGGGGAACAACATGACACCACGTGTGGAGTCTTAATACTTGCTGCCTGTGTATCTATATACGTATCTACATGTATGCCATACCTACCTGAAGAGATTTTATCCATTATATAACCACACTTTATCCTTCCCTTCACCCTCCAACAATAAATCCACTGCCCACGCCGGCACACGGATTCGGAAATAAAATCCAAACGATACTCCATAATAATAATACATGTATATATTCCATGCCATTATTTCAATTATACATCCATCAACTTGGATAATATGACGACTTAGTCAGACAGACATCTCATACGTCACTGGGCGGGAGTCAGTCGTACACTGCGAAAAATGTTATCGACAGTCGTCGCTGGCGGGAGAAAGAGATCGAATAAGTATCTGTACATTGTAGTATATGACAGATCGAATCCTGTATATTATGCATCTCTTATATATGTTTTATCCCCTATGTGCAAGTTATACAACCTCTATAAGCTATATTCTTTCGCCTCACCGGGTAAATAAATATTTACATAGCATCGCATTTTTTTTATTATAGGTAGAATGTATACTTCAGCCTGCGGAATGAAAGCCTGACAAAAACATTGAATTTCCACACAATCGAAGGACATTTGCTCACGTTCTCCAAACAAATCAAGAGTAAGTACATTGTACTCGTAATGGAATCGTATATTTATACACTGAGTAAATTACATGTTTAGCTATATAATATGACATCCAAACCGTTAAGTTCAGCACCAGGATTTGAAGTCAGACTATGGGGAAATAGCACGATCAGTTTCGATAATCGATTCATTCAAGTCGCTGAGGTTGGATCGAGTCGTAACATTTCTGGTTTTTTAACCAATAACTTGTCATGTTTTACCATTGATTCCGTTGCATTCATACGCTTTTCCAATGAGTGTGTTGTTTTTTTACTATAGAATTCACACGTTTTAAATTTAATTATCCTGCTTTTGAGTGCACTAAATTCCTACGTTATCAACTTAATTTTCTTGTTTTGAGCATTCATTTCCCACGTTTTCTAACTTTTAGAACAATTATTCTAACCATTGAATCAACTGTTTTTCCCCTTAAAGTAAAATTCATTCCGAAAAAGCTCAAAACTCTGCAGGCCATTTTGCACATCTCATAAAGTAGTCCAGAGCTATCCCAAAAAATATACGATAATACAATTATTATACATTAGGAGTGTATAACCCGACGTATTTACTACGTATAGGTACATATAAATAACAGTTGCACAAACTCGCAAAACAAAAGACTTTACTTTCATACCAGCGGATTCGCAGTTCGCCCTAGGAATATAAAATGCACATATGGAGATAGAGACGGAGGGAAAATGGGGCGAATTTGTGCAGAGGACAGTTGAAAGTACCTTTAGCTGACATATTACACACTTCCATTCTTCCAGTCACACACACACACAGACACTCAAACCAACCACACATGAGCCCAGAAGTGCCTTGAGCCTTTTCAAGTTTATATTTAACTAATAAATATCTGAAATTGACGGCATTTCAACATCACACAGAACTCCTTGTGCTGCGTAGTCAAGAGGGTCGCGAAATGCTGCTCCAATTTTTTTTTAGATTGGATAATACCAATATACGAATGGGACGAATACGAAGAAACTGAACATAATTATTTTGATATGATATATTAACATTGTACATACCACCATAATATTCTGTTTTAATTAAAATTTGCATTTAATTTAATGCAACATCTGTATTTAATTTAATGCAACATCTGTATTTAATTTAATGCAACAAAATTTGTATTTAATTTAATGCAACAAAATTTGTATTTAATTTAATGCATAACATTTATACTTAATTCAATGCAACAAGATTTATATGTGATGTTAAGTAATAGGCTGCACACTTAAAATTCAATCTGATGGATTCCTTGCCCTATAAATGAAAACCTCAATATTCCGCCAATAAATGTAATCTTGTCATTACTAAATGCGGTTTCCAATGAATTATTTCTCCTATAATCATTTTTAATATTCTATAACTTCTCCGCTTGGAAGTGTTATTCTTATTATTATCGAAAATGGTAGCCCGTCAAAACTAATTATTTTCAATCTGAGAAAAAGTGTTTAGTTTTACAGCCCCTGTTTCTCAATTTCGTGGAAATAATAATAATAATAATAACGAGAGCAACTGCATCCACGGCACACAAACATTTAATGCTATTAAACTGAACTACCACCTTTTTGCAGAATTCCTCTAAGCGTTTACTCACTTTTACTGTATCACCTCCCTTTCTGCAAAATGACACACACACACACACACACAGATTACACAACAGGGGCAATCAAATACAAAAATAATAACTGTCATTAGGCCAAGGGTTGGTGTATCACGACCTGCAATAATATTAAACAATATCCGTAGCCACTATACTTTATGCTTTATAATATGAAACAGTTCCTATATATTTACCCACGTAGATACATATGTACCGATATATACATAGGTAAGAAGTATTGAAAAAAGGGAAATTACTGCTTGACTCCACTTGTTTAATTTCCACATATATAATGACGTTTACGTACATAATGTCATTTAAGAATCTACAGCTTTCGCACTTTGACTCGTCGTCAAAAACAATCATAGATACATATATGATATAGCATTAGCACATGTGTCTTGTTACACGTAAAACGTAACATCTAACTGCAGATTAGTGTTGTTATTTTGTACACACGGCCATAAACTATACATACACAAGCCTATGATGTGCGGTCTGGTTTTCAAAAGATGACAGACACATGTCTTCACACACTTATTTACTATAGAATACAGTATGTATTACTATATACCATTATGTTAATATATATGTGTATATATTATTATACTATATTATGCATATACAAACGACTTATATATGTAATTTAATGCTCAACTTTTACATTTCTTTACCGCAGGACTCCACTAAATACATTTACCGCCACACACACACACACAAACATACAGAAAACACATAATATCCATCTTATTATATGACTTTTCAACTTCTCACTCTTCCCTGCGACCCTACTTGCATATATAATCTCCACTGAGTATATAATACACCCATAGATATACTTTCCCACAAGTGATCAGATATGTAGCAGAGATTTCCGCACGTCTCAATTTTTATGTTTATGATACCAAATGTTGACTGGAGGCTTGAAATCCCGCAAATCCTGCCTTTTCACTCTTTGCCTGGCCTGGCATGTAAACGGGCCCCAAGTAGCTTCCATGTAGCTATGTACAGTCAGTGTGTGTATCATTTGAGTATGTGTACCATTTAAGTATGTTTGTCTTGTGTGTTCTGAAGTATCCATGTACATGTTCATACTTCATATGTACTAGTATACTTCATATGTAAGTATACATATCTACTGTTCCAAGTGTACAACGTAAAATTCCAAGTACGTGTGTACCGAAGGGTGCAAGTAATGACAGAAAAACGTTGTTTAGGAAGCTTTTGAGGGTTTGAACTTCTACTAAATTGCATTTTAGCTGAAATGACTCTAACTGCAGAGCAGCCGTCCTATCCTGACATTACAGGGAGAGTGAAAACGCCTGTGTGAGAAAAGGGCCACCATTTAATATATACACTATACTATAAAACCTGAAGGTTAACAACACGCTGGTATTTAATACTCTCAGGAGGCTCCTTTCATTTAACAATAAGACGATCAGAGTCAGTCAACAATGATGAATCCGTCAAGACCGGCCAACATGATTGCAGGTGCTTGTCATACATTCATAAAAGTTCATACTACTAAATGTTGTACTATTCACATAACTAATGAATTTGATTTAGTAGTCGAGGGATGAAATTATGCACATACGTGACCGTCATTTAGCTTACATGATCACTGTCATCAACGGAGAGTCAGATCAGATGTGTGCGGTCACTGGCTGCATGTCGGCATGCCGTACATAATGACAGGCGAAGGGGCACCATGTAGCGTCAGGCGAAATTATAGATGTCATTCAAAAGGATATTTGTCGCTATAATATATGCACACTCAAGACCAACCAAGCGGGTCTCAAGTTTCACATTTTTTCTTTAGACTTCTGGGCTCTCCATAATAAATGAAAACTGAAAAGTAACTTCCCCCAAAAAAATTCAATGGAATTGAAAGAAAGGAAAAGGATTTTGGGAAGGTTGATTATGCCTCTAACTAGCCTAACATGTGTGAGTGTACAGGAACATGTAAATTGTGTAAACAAATATACAAAAAAATAAATAATAGAAGAAGCCGGACGGCAGGACATGATGATGAGGACGACGACGACGACCAAGGAGCTAAGAAATCCCGTAAGGAGAGTAATAAGCAACCCTTGGAGGAATACTTGACTATATAGCCGCATCGGTATCTGTCTATACATACTCTGAATGCATATCCCCATTATAACTACATTGCCGTGCATAGCTTCTCTGTGTAAGCAACAAGAGTCGCATCCGAACTTGATGGCTAAAGATTGTAGGAGAGATGCCATTGGAAAAAGAGGATGGCGCATGACTCGAAGGTTGGGGGAGTGCGAGTGTGACGACCAAAACGGTTCTTTAATCCAACGTTTCCGCATCTTCCTCGCATCTCTCCATCCACTCACTGAGGAAGTAGAATATGAATGAGCTCATAAAAGCTGTCACAGACCATCAAAAGTTTCCCTTCAGCTCCGTGCATAAGGGTACGAGAGGCTGCGAGGAGCATAGGAGATCCAACTTAAAATCAAATGCAATTATTGTCCATTCAGGCTATTGTCGTCCAACTCCAATTAATTCCCTGTTATTGCCTACAAGCGTTTCTTTCCTTTGCCAACTCCAACATCAACCGAAAGCGAGCATTATATGCTAAAAGCTAAAGTACATGCTTCATTTACACAATCCACTTGACACCAACCAATCCAATTCACATGTACGCCAGACCAGACCAGACTTACACTATGGCCAATCTTCCAAATAGATTACATCCACAATGTAACAATCCCTGACTTGACTTGTAACTAAACAGTGCATTGTTCCCTCCAGGAACCTCAGGCCAAACAAGTGTGTATACAATTTGCCGGACATGCAAAAAACACAACTTACTGCTTAACATGGGATGTCATCCCGCCGGATGGATGGCCATTGTGCAAAAATTAGTATCACAAGGATCGAATCGTAACCAATCCTATACACCCAAAATCCCATTCTTTCCCTCTTGAGAAAAGTTCCTGACACCATCAGCAGCAGCAGGAATGCACACACAAGTGCATGGAGACGTCATTTTCCACGTAATAATCCCCCGCAGTGTTACCCAGAAATCGCTGTATATATAACTCTTCGGATATTATATACATGTAGATACAAATATAAGTTGATGTCTAAGTATGTATGTACATACAGCTCAGAGCTCCCAAGTCTCAAGCATTCCAACACTTCTATGGACAACTGTATGTGTCTGTATCTGGGTAGGAAGTTACTTGTTGGAAGGAGATGGAGAGAGTCAATTTTGAGCTTTTATATTACAACTTGCATATGCATTCCTTCCATGATAAAATATTCAATGCTATGTATGTACCTATAAGTACATTCTTATAACCACAGCCATAATACAAAACCCTAAGTATGCATTCAATGCTAAGATATTCCTATACTCCATACAACGATATTATTCCTATTCCTTACCAAGATATTCCTATTCCATGCAAGATTCTTGGTATTGCACACACCAATGTACTCCCGTGCTTAATACAAAGCCATGTATATCTATGCATTAAAACTATTCCAGATATATACAACCATGGAAGTTATTGAGGGTGAAAAGATTGTCGTCTGTCAGCATTTTGTAATAATAGCGGGGTAATATGCAAGACCGTCGTCGCATTGGATTTTCGATGGATCCTCTTAAGTCAAGTCGGCATGCACTTGTTTCCATATACAGAAGAAACCTATTTTTCAGTCTTTGGGACTCTCACTCATCATCAGAGTGAGACCATGTGAACTATACAGACTACAACAAACCCAGTCGGGCCTCGCCTCGCCCATCTATCCCACCGAAAAGTTTTGCTTAACAAGCAATTCCTCTGTTTTGAACTTCACCTTCTTCACGGAACTATATTATACTTCCATCCCATGACCAACTCTCTCCTCTCCATTCTCAAGCCTCCCAATCCACATATGTACATACATACACATCAGTCGATCCTGCTAACACACAAACTTTCATCTGGGCTAAGAATATTACATACCATACAAATTTTCATATTATGTCATATGTGTACGCACGGCTCAGCTATGTACATAAAGTAATTGCATGTATTGTAGCTACATATGCACATCTTCATATTCTTCATCTTTACAAAGTTCATGTTGAAAAACTTCTATATCGCAGGGATCAGGGCACCATAACATAACAAACCTTTAAGCTAACATGTGAACAAACTTCCAGTGGGAATAATACGGGCTACAGCAAATACAAAATCTCCTATCACCCAGAGCACGGTCCTTTATAGTTGCTATAACTTCCTCCTCCTCATATCTTTATAAATTGTGCGTATACAGAGATACATACGCACAATGAACGAGTGTACATACATAAGAGTAAAAGCACACAAACTTTTAAGTAAGACCATCCTATCGCGAGACTAAGTTCATGGCCAAGGATACCTTCTCCATAGAGCCTTAATACAAAAAACTAACTCCGCGCCCGATATCTCATGCCGATTTAATTTCCATACAATAAATACAACAAGCGGAATAGCCGTCGGTTATACCTATGAAATATACATACATATATGTTCAGTACCAATATGAGTAAAAGTAAATGCTACAAAAAGTAATATTACTCCCATACCTCTATATACTTATACCTACTTCTGTACTTTACAAAGAAGTATCGTCCAGAGATTGATTTTTCCATCGGAAGTCTGCACACATTAATATAAAATGAGGGAAGCTGATTACATTTTTTATATACGAACTCCCATCAATCCTACAATTAACGATCCTCTCGTATTCCTCCATCCTATAGGGATGGATGGGGAGGAAGCTATAGGCTCTGTATGTGAATTAACTTACCTAACTGAAATGCTTTAAAAACATTCCACATAACGCAGGGAAATATTTGATTAAAACAAACAGCATCTTATTGGAAATTTCATAATAGATGGGATATGTAAATGCCGCTATCAGAAAACGCATTTATTGGAAAGGCATATATTATGTTTATCAAATAGACAACGGAATTTATTCTGACAGCAGGTCTAGGAAGAATAATGATAATATACGTATATATATTACGCTCCTATACTTTGGAGATATTAAATTAAAAATTTCTTATTCACCAGAGCCCATCACAGTAAGATGTACATAGCTAAAAAAAACTTATTATATAAAATTTTTATAATGTTTTATAAACTTCATATGAACTTCATGCCTATAATGTAACTTGCATCGTAATAGGGAAATGTATGAAGCAGGAGCAGCAGCGGTCCGAATCAATTTAATTATCGGGTCCCTGAAAGAAAACAGGTGATCGGGTCTCCATAAAATCTCTTTAATATCCCCTTGACGATCAATAAAATCATTTACAACCTTCCTCTTCTGCCCTCACAAACAACCCTTTCAGACGTCACTCTTCTCTCCGTTTCACGCTCGTTATATGTTATACATATAGATATAGGTATATCAACTACTTACAGCATAGCTACTAAAGCTTAACTACAGCTACTATAGTTAGTATGTATATGTAGCTCCTCAATATAATTCGCATAAATGTAGATACATAAGTATATATATATGTATGCACATGTAATCTTAGGTAGGTATACCCAACGTACTCAGGATGCTTCATTCAAAATTAACACACCGGAGACCAGAGACAACTTCCAAAAGTAAATATTCTATAAAAGTCCACACGCCGCAAATAGTTGCACAACTCCATACACTATTAGAACCACAGTTCTATTATACAAGAGTTCGGAGAGCAAAAACCAGAAAATGGAGTATAAAAGAGTAATGTAAAAGAGTAAAATGTTGCACAGTGAAACACATTTAAAAATACATATATAAAGCAACTAGTATAGACTTATGTAAACATAGTAGGGTATGTTATATAATTATATATAGCAAAAATACCTGTAGGCATTTATGTGGACTACATAAGAATTGCACATCCTTATATACTAAAGGGTTATCTTAATAGGAAAAACCCTGTAGACTTAATTTTCGCTCCTGGTAATATGTACACATGTGTGGACACATATATTAGCTCCAGCTCTGTATTTTCGATTCCGCCATATCCCCTGCTAATAGATCTATATAGAAGCATATAGCTACACTATATAGCAGTGCTCCGGATATTTTAATAATAGGAATTCCAATTTCCTCCCTAACGTATTTATTCCTTTTCTTTCAATTTATTCCGCATTATCTCTCTTCCTCCAACCATTCTTACATAACAATATAAATTCCAAGTATCTTATATAAATTCTCATATAAAATAAATTCCCACATAGGTAATATAAATTCCCATATAATTTTGCTCACAGAACTTCCCCTATTGCCAATATCTTATATACATATGGATACAAGCACAAAATTTTTTACCCAGGCGTAATTTTGTATTTGCGGATCCAAAATCCAAATACCTACATGGATGGATGTATACATTGGATACATTATATACTTATAGATACCTCCCTATGCATTAGGAAGTACATTAGGATTCTCCGAACGGGATACAAAGAGACGACGGAAAGTATAGTATAGAAGAAGAAGGTTTCATTAAAGAAGACTTGAAAGAATTCCTTTTGAGGCCTCATCTGCTCATGCGTCCTCCCGTCGCTCGCATTCATTTATCAAAGTAACCCATATCAACAAATTTCTATTAAAAAAAGCTCCATTCAATGACTTCCTTCTGTTTACATCCGAGAAGTGTCGATGGCTTATAATGCCATAGAATTACATAATTATATGTACACACCTATCCAGCTTTTTATGCCTTTCCTTCCACTGACGGCATCATTCAAGTCTATTGATTCTGCCTCTACATATCTACATATATAGTTCACATATGGATAGACCATACAAACCTTATATTATACATAGTATTTAAATAGTAAATACAAGTTATTCCGGCCATTACACACGTAAGAATACATACATGGGCGCACAATAATAGCCAATTACAAGGAAATCCAACATTGAATTTCAGCCCCAATTTCACACTCCCTGACCTGCAGTTTAACTCTTTTTCCATCTGATAATGGCAGAGCTTAAAAATAATATATAATGCACTGGTACTTATACTGTATTCTGCATTAGATCTTCATTATAATGGCATACGTCAGTAGCTCTATGCTACTGTAGTGTTTATATGCATAATATAAGCTAGTACCATGTAGGTGAATAAAAAACAACGTGTTAGCGAGAATGAATGCACTGACACTGACGACGCTTGAGATAAGTACAAAAAAAGCTATGTGATACGATACAGATATTATTATGCCGGGGAGGACGGGACAATAAGTGTGAACTTGGAATTGCAATTGTGTGTACAAGTGCATTCATATAGCCAGACATCAGGATTGCTATATAATTAAGTTCATGTCAAGACTCAAGACTCACAAGACATATGTAAGGAGCCTATATTATATAAAGGATTGCATGTCCAAAGACACTGCTTGATGTACTTAAGTACATGTCAACGCGTAAGGATATTGCTATACACAAGAAGATAACAACATGCCCAGATATAAGGAGTGCTTTATACAGTATATACAATAATAGTAATAAAACAGTATAAGTCATCTGTATACATTGGGCAAGTCATAGCCAAAGATTTATACATATAAAAGAGTTATTCCTATACTTATATAACATTGTACAAACGACAAACCCATGGATGGAAAAGATGTATAGGGATGTAGGAACCTTTGTAGAAGTGTATGGAAAAGCATAGGAATTGTGATTTGTGATAGCCAAGTGAGCACATGAACGAGCCCAAGAATTGCCATGCACAAGTGTTTGTATGTGTGTGTGTTTGTGTGTGCAGAGACATAAGAATGTGATGATAAGTGGCAAGGCAAGGGTTTCACTCTATTAGCAATTATCCAAAGTCGACACCGTGAAAAGGGCATTAGACTACGGCTTTTGTAATGACAACTATGCGTGGAGGATGAGGAATCTGTGTGGTAGAGAGACAGCGTCGTGGATGTCGTCCTCATCCACTAAATTCACTATAAATTCAGTCACAAGTCACAACAGACACCTATACCTAGTTAGTCTTGACAAGTGCGCCTTGTAAAATTGACACAGTGAAGAGCACTTCCACAACTGCATTAAGTATTTATATATTATGTGCATTATGCACGATAACTCAAAGCTTCATGTTACAAGACCATAAATCCATTCTAACCACATATTTACTCTTGATACATAATACATAGCGTCGGGTTTCAGGGATACAAACCAAATTGACAATTCGCACAACGAGCAATAAGAGGAAATTTGCTCGGAAATATACAAAAATCCTATGGTTTTCTGTAGGAAACTCACAGGCCGAACTTCATGGGCTTAAATAGTTTAAATACAAAAGCCATGCTCCTTCAATGAAGATTGGAGAAGCAGAAGAAGAAGAAGACGATGTGGAAAAAGAAGAAGATGATGTAAAAGATGAAGAAAATGATTTAGAAGGAGATGAACAACTTGATTTAGAAGAAGATGAAGAAAATGTTGTAGAAGAAGATGAAGAAAATGTTGTAGAAGGAGATGGGGAAAATAGTGTAGAAGAAGACGAAGAAGTACTCCAAGTCAAAATCAAAAGCCCAAAAGTTCACAAACTTTGTTTGAGTCCTTTATCTCTGGATGTATGATATGTACACATTTAACAATAAAGGCATAATGTAGAACAATTCCTATTGTGCAGATAGAGCCTGGCTAGACATTATATAATATTCAATTCTTAATGCTAAAATAATATTCATTGTGTTCCATGTCTGTTTGCGTACCATTTGAGAAAGGAGTATACTATAGGTACTTGATTCTATTCGTCCAGCTCTCAGAATCAGAAGCCCATGCAGCCATTCAATTCCATTCCCATAGGATTATAGTATGAATTCAACGATGAAAAAAATAAATGACGGACGTCAAAAGCAACAAGGGATTGTGTTGAACTTATATATAGAAAAAATGCATGTACGTCTTTTGGATAATAGCCTATATCTATATACCGTAGACGAAGTATCAAAAAGTACCAATGTCCATGTCGAAATGATTGAAATTGGTACTTTGGGATCCTTCGTCGAACGATATACTTAAATATTACGCACAAATATATATTATACTCATTCCGATTTTCCTATTTCTTTACAGGTATTATATGGAGAATATTATACGCAAAAATATTCAGCGGCGCTACAATGTCGGCATCAAAAATAAAAATCACATATAAGTATCTCTATTGCTTATATTATAGTAGTTAAGAGAATCTCCGCACATAAATCATATTATTAGGCATAGATTCCCTACATCGTCATAATAAAAGGTTTGTGGAGATACACAAAAATAGACCTTCATTCTGACTCCAGCTTGTATGTATATCAATGAAGACAGATATAAATTTGGGAGTCATTAGAGAGCATTTAAAATTTTTAGCATATGCCCTCAGGTAAATCTCACCACCACCGCCGCCACCGCCGCCGCCATATCTTATGCACACTCATTCATAATTCATCATGCAATAGAGCTGGAATGTTATGTAGGTACGTACATATGTTAAATTACAATGCCTTTACGTACAATTCATCATTGATAATTGTTGGGAGAATTGCTTGCATGTAGATAAGAGCACGTAAATGTCATTTCATTTTATGATACGGCCCATACCGTTTATACACATTATATTAGGCATCATAATTATTGTAAACGTTTTCCCATACAGTCACAATATTTCCGCAAAAATTTACATTATTATAATACCATATATATTAGTTTTATACATATTGGCTTGTACGGAAATCTACTCTTATATTATATAAAAACAAATTATAAAATTCTACACACATTCCAAGCTCCAAGCTTATTCACACTCATAGCTTGTATAGTGCACCACCGAGAATACCATGTGGCTTTACGAAACACACACGGACAAAACAGAGACATGAAAAAGTCATTTAAAATATCAACACACCTCCATACAAATCCCCGTAGAAAAACATACGTGGCCCAGCGTATACGTAAGTAGTATAATGTATTGTACAGAGCCATGACTTTCACATGGAGCAATTAAATCCTTATAATAACTCTTCCCCCCATTACCATCTCACTCATCAAGTCAGCAGCGTACTACACAAAAGACCTGAGAGTTCTGCCTGCCAAAAATGCATACTACACTATTTTACTTTACCTATATATCTATGGCTATAATTTATAGTAATTATGTAGAATATGATTAAATGGGGTTTGTTATTATGATGATATCTAAGTACTCCAAAAAAATTACTCAGAAAAAGAAAAGAAAAAAAAGATGACGGACCAGCGAGAGGTATCGACGCTCGTCATAATCGGATTTTTTTCAATGATTTTTCTAAATCAGGTGCGTTACTCATATGCACTCCCGTATGTAGGTACAGTGATACTATTTATATATGTACCTACATATATATTATATGTGAATATGTACTAACCACGATAAACCATTGGTGTAATAAGGAAAAAGCAGAGAACACGCTTGATGACAAAATAATTACAAGGTTTGAGGAGATAACATATTATATGACTTTAGGGGGGAAACTAAAGCAACACATACACAATACACTTAATATTAATTACTCAAAGGCAAGTATTTTCAGTCGTAGGACTCTGTTACGTGTAGTTTTTAGTATGTATATAGCATGTATAAAGTATGTATATAGCATGTATATAGCCTGTATATGGGATATCTGCACTATATAGTATTTTGGCCCGCCAATCATTCCGAAATTCAAGGTCTCGTAATAAAATATTCACAATTCATCACGTCAAGCAATTATTTATTATTATTGAGTATGTATAGCGCTCAAATTATATACACACACATACTCACATATACCAAGGGTATAGTATATAAATACACATCCCTCCCTACGAAATTAAGTATCTCAGTAGCAAGAGCGTCATAGAAAATATGGACTAAAGAGCCGACCCAGCCCACTGTCTCCTTAAAAATTTGCACGCTCATATTATAGGGAAGTGATGAAAAATCAGCCTGTGACTGTGACAATAACAGCGAGCGCATAATTCCGAGCATGTAAAAAAACTATATACCTACTGATATATGTAGATATATAAATATATAGTACCTACCTATACATCACTATTATATATAATTACCCCATGAATTATTATTTCCGCTTAAGGTTTACATGTATTATTCGTATCTTTATGTATGTACATACATATACATGGAACTATATACCGATGATACTTGGATATAGATGTACATACTTATTAATTCGAAGATAACTAAATAATTACTCAATCACGGCCTTCCCTTCCTCACTACACACGCACGCACACACATAATAATAACTTTTAGACATATACACATAGCAATACAATGAGCTTGATTTTAGACATAAACGGTCACAAAAGACGGAGACGGACACACTCATTGTTATTATTCTAAACTTCTCCATACCATATTCTCTATAGCATATATAGCTATTAGCCATATGTCCTCTGCTATTGAATTGCCGAAATTGGATGTAGACAAGGAGTGGAATCTGACAAATCCTTATTCTTTGATACTTCTTACTCTAAACGCAATCATCTCTTATTGTATGTATTAAGTTAAGATTCTTGGAGGGCTAATCGTAAAAGTATTTTTAGTAAATTGGACATCTGGGAAGCTTGCCCGTGTGTCCACAATCAATCCAAAATCCAAACGGGTGTGTTATCAAGCCAAAGAAGCTGAACAACAATCTTCATAATATCTGGTGCATTTATTTTAAGCACTGATAATATAATTTATAATAACACATGGCAATTATACACATATATACATAAGTAAATTTATATAATAATACTGTATAATATAGTATATAAAACTTCCATTTGGCCTACCTTGTTCCTGTGTAATTTATAATAATACTTGTTGTTTATATATATTAAGGTATGTATAGATACTTTAGACGGTGGAGCTTGAAATAGTAAATCCTGATCCTTTATTGTTCACTTTCGTCATCTCCACACAGATTTTCTATTATTGAGTTTAACAAGATGTGATGGGATTTAGTGTAGTGTAGTAAAAGCGAGGACCTTTTAAGTATGACAGAGCAGGACACTTGCTAATCAGTTTATAACCGTGAAAAACAACCGAACGACATGTATTTTCTTGACAGCCCAGCCAAAAACTATTCTGAGAATAATTCGAGCTATAAGTATCTTGTCTTGTCACCAACGCCAACAGTATTAAGTGTACTTGTAATATGTATAGTAAATATAAATATAATGCATTTAGCTATTTAGAGTCTATAGAGATCTGTTCACTCCAATAAATACAATGCAGGAAGAATAACATGTCTCTGTACGCAGAGAATAGTTACATTGTAATAACTTTAAATAATAACAATCCGAATGGTCTCTCTCAAACGAAATTCTTGGAAATCATTAGATGATCAACGATATGACACAACTTCCCCTGTCATATATGGAATATGTCCAAAGGTATAGTATGTAATAAAGTAATACATAGAGAAACATTGCTGTCAAGCTTGGAGAATGCGACGAGTGCGACTAATTGGAAATTAAACGAGACTTACTTGGAAGTTGAAGTTTGATTGTAATTATGTATATTCTCCTGTTGTCCACGAT
>JAQGAK010000570.1:0-65990 GCA_034696945.1 Lipothrix lubbocki | reverse complement strand
GTCAGTAATGTGTTCATTTTTGCCTCTACATTTGACGGACACGACAGCGACGACAGAGTTCGTTCTTGCATTTTAGCTTTAAGCAATGTGTTCAAATTTGCCTCTTAACCCTCGATATAATTAATAGCATACAAATGCAGTAGGCCAGTGGTTTTTGGCGAGATAAATGAAAAAATTCGTATGAAATATTATACAAATTATAGGTTATAGCCAACTAAATATTAGATCCACTATGATGCTCCACATTATTGCTGGTGTATAATCAGCATTTAATATCTTCTTTTTGTAATACTGATTTTAATTTTATTTTGCATTTTTTATTCACGTTTTTAATACGGTCGTTCATATTATATGTATTTGTGTGGTTTGTATGTATACTCCCCATAATTTTCCCATAATGTCTAACTTTGCCCCAATTAACAATCTACTATAATTCACATCAGGCAAAAGTATTAAAATTATACTAAATAAGCGTAAGCTTACAAGTAAAGTTCAAACTACATGTACTACTATACTTTGGCTTCCCATTCCGTCAATGACTTGACAGATTTCAGCCAAAATAATAATATTATAAACATGCAAACAACAGCCGACGGCAGCGAAGGCTGGTGAATTCAGTGCTAACGTGACATGGTGCAACATTGTTTTATATTGCAGCATTTTTGACAGAATTTCTCAGGAAAGAATAAAAGCAAGGTGCAAGTACTGCTATAGTATAGTATGTATACTCTTCTGCAAAAGTATATACATACTGATATATGTACATGATACCTTGATAAAGGTAGGTATTTGGGATTAGGACCCAAAAAACGTCGGTGACTTAAAACACATCACATCATCACATGAGCTAAAATAAAATACGCTTATAAGCGTTACGGTATATAGAAACAGTGCCTTAACTTTGAGTTGAGACTGTTGAGAGTAACTTAACAGTTGAAGGGAAGGGAAAGGGGGAAGATGATGCAAGATTTGGGAATATTGAGACAATATTTCATATAAGAATAAAATAGAACTTATCAAATATCTCATATATAATGGAAGATACTTATAACAATAAGTATACTAACTATACTAACAGCAGGTAGTAAAAACGTAAAGGTAGCTCAGCTATAAGATAAAAAGGTAGTAAGTATCTACAACCCTTTCAACTGAATAGGCGACCTCTGTGAGAAGGTCGGGGGAGATATTTTGCCTGCAGAAGCAAAAGCAAAAGCAGCAGTGTGGTATGACATGACAATATGAAATGCATGAGAAGGGAATTCTGAGAATTCCGCCGCTGCTCGTTGAGATGAGATCATAGAGCAATCGTGTGTGAACGAAGTTCGAACGTGGAAGAATAGTAGATTTAAGTGTTCCCGTCATCCCGTCCCTGTAGGTTTCTCTATTTCTGTATAAATAAGATCAATTATACCACATGTAAGTTTTTAGAATTCCATGTGCTGCTGATTGCGCCAATACTCCATTATTATCTATATAGAGAGGGAATTGTAATTAATAGTTTCTTCTTCTTTTTTGTAGTCTTAATTTGGTGGTCGGTGCTATAATATTTTGTCAAAATTTCCGCTCGTAATTTTATGTTTCGTCATATATTAAAAAGTTGTATTCGTAATTTAGAGAAGACGTCTTTCCGAACTATGGCCACGCAGACGGATCCGAATCCGGGCATTAATGTCGCTGACCTTGCCTCTCAGCTCCCTGAAGATTCGCCGAAAAAAGAAAAATTCTCTTTGAAAGTCCCCAAGGTATATAATATTTTTTTATTTTAATCTGCAACATATGGTTTATATGATAAGATGCAGGAGGAATTTTTGGGTGCTGGATTTAAGTGAGTGGAAAGGTGGTGAATTAGGGATTGTGGAAGATTGAAGTTGAAAGTGTGATATTTATTCATTTTTTGGTTAATGATTTTTATAATATTGGATTTTGTTCAATAATTTTTTATTAACGAGTTGTATAATAATAATTTTTTGTAATGAATTTAAAAATTAAATTTTTAAGCATCAAATGTGAATGTATTATATTTTATTTATTATCATCGTGTTACAGCTGGAAGATTGTAGTGAAGCTGGAATACTGCAGACACTTACAATACAACACAACAGTAGAGTAATGCTGTATTAATGAATTTGGTATATTAATAAATTGTATTATTTTGTGTCTTTCAGGGTACACGAGATTATGGTCCAGATCAAACAGCAATACGTGAGCATGTCCTTGGGAAAGTGATTACTTGTTTTAAGCAACACGGTGCACAGGCGATTGACACCCCAGTTTTTGAACTGAAGGATGTGCTGACGGGGAAATATGGGGAAGATTCTAAGCTCATCTATGACTTGAAAGATCAGGGAGGGGAAATTTTGAGCTTGAGATATGATTTGACAGTTCCTTTTGCGCGTTATGTGGCGATGAGCAAAATCAGCAGCATTAAGAGATACCACATTGCGAAGGTGTACCGGCGTGATAACCCTGCAATGACCCGAGGCAGATACCGTGAATTCTATCAATGCGTGAGTGAATTGAATGAAATTGCTTTGTCGTAGGAAAAATACTGTTTTATTGGTGTTTAGAATATTTTTGAGGATGTGAAGATTGCAAAATCATATATATGGTAGGTATATTTATGTATTAATGAGTGTTATTCTTGTTTTACAGGATTTTGACATAGCAGGAGCATATGATCCAATGATACCGGACGCTGAGTGTGTTAAGCTTGTTGCTGAAATTCTAACGAAACTGGAATTAGGGGAATTTGTTATCAAAATAAATCATCGAAAAATATTGGATGGCATTTTTGAAATATGCGGCGTTCCTGTGGAATCTTTCCGTACTATTTGCTCTTCCGTAGACAAGCTGGATAAATCTCCATGGGAGGAAGTTCGTGCAGAAATGATCAATGAGAAGCATTTGGACCCGGCTGCGGCTGATAAAATAGGAGAGTTTGTGAAAATTAAAGGTACATCTGACGAGGTGGTTCAAATACTGAAGGCGAATGAAAGCATTATGAACAACGCGAGTAGCAAGGAGGGCTTACAAAATATTGAATTACTTATAAACTATTGCAATCTGATGGGGGTTGATCCTACACACGTTAGCTTTGACATGTCCTTAGCTCGAGGACTGGACTACTATACTGGTGTCATTTATGAAGCTGTGCTTCTAGGTACGTATAAACTTTTCTTCAACGTCACTACTCTCTGCAGACAGTTTCTTAATGGAAATAAACCAAAACTTTTGATTTTGAAATAATAATAATTGATCTTTAATTTGTGACTATATCTTTTATTTTTAGCTAGAGGGAAAGACAACAAAGTTGTAGGCGTCGGTAGCATTGCTGGAGGTGGTCGCTACGACACTTTGGTTGGAATGTTTGATCCCAAAGGACGGACTGTACCTTGTGTTGGAGTTTCGATCGGTGTCGAACGTATTTTTAGCATTCTTGAACAACGTAAGGTGAAGAATAAAATGCGAACAATCGATACTCAAGTATTTGTTGCATCAGCGCAAAAAGGACTCACGGAAGAGAGGTTAAAGATTCTTGCAATGTTGTGGGATGCTGGCATTAGCTCCGAACATTCTTACAAAGGCAACGCTAAGTTCCTCAGCCAATTACAGTATTGTGAAGATCAAGGCATACCTTTTGCCATCGTGATCGGCGGCAGCGAAATTGAGCGTGGTGTTGTAAAATTACGAAATGTCGTCACTAAGCAAGAGGAGGAGATCAGTCGGGATCAAATTGTTTCAGAAGTGTCCAAGCGATTGGCAGCGTTATCCACATAATTTTGAATAAGTCCATTAATTTATTGTAACAACTTGAATTCTCACATTCTGGTTTCTGAACTTGATTTTTTATGTCCTGAGTGTAAAATTAACATCATGTACCAATTTGTTGTTTTGATTATTGAAGTTTATAAGAAATCGCTTCATTGTAAGTATAGAAATAAACTGACTCCTAAAAGTCATTCAGTTCATTGTTGTAACCTTGACCAGTCCCACCCTTGTTAGGAGTTAATCGTAGAATAGAACATATCTACATAGTATTTTCTGTGATTCATTTTCATTAGTTAATGTGTTTGTAAAATTTATTTACAATTATTGCTAACTTTACATTGTTTGTATTTGTGAATTGTATTGGGTTGGTAATTGGTAAGGGTAATATTTGATATTCAAAACCTCGCAAGTATTTCTTGCGTCTGGGTTTAGTGGCCTTAATAGGGTTTAGGTATTTGCTAATAAGGTTGTGGTAACTAATTGATCAATAATTTGTGTTGCTTAATAACTAATAACATTATAAATAATTAATTAACAATAATAACTCTTATACTCGCATTCAATACCCAGTTTACAAAATAATTGGCATTTTGTTTAACATATTAAGCATACATAAACACATCGATAATTAATCATTTCAGTTTTGTTCAGTAAGTATAGGATCTGTTGACATCAAGTTAGTGTCAGTTACAAACCGGTTTCATTCATTGTAAGAGGTATAAACATATACATACCTAATGTACCTATTTAGAAATTGTATGTAGCTCGTTTACAATTCTGTTTAAACTTGAGGACTAGATATTGGCTCTTGATTACGTTTATCAGTTGGTTGGCATTTTTTCTTCTGGATATTCACCACGAGAATTTCTAATGACCACATAGTTGCGCACAGAAATCCAGGTAAGGCAGTCCAAGTAAGCAGGTGCTGACGGTTGTACAAAGCACTTTCTTGGTTCTCAGCCGGCGAAAAAAGGTCTAAAATTTTTTAAATTGCAAAATTAGTACGACATTTATACTCGAGAAATTATCCTGATAAATTAATAGAGCTAATTTAATTTCCACCGCTTTCATTTATTTTATACAAAGGTGATTACCGTCACAGTAATTGCCTGTAAAGTGGAGCTCTGCGGTTATAATATTTTTTCAGTGAAAATAATAACAGCCTACGATTTCCACAAGAGTCTTATTGCAATTATCTTAGATGCAGCTGTATGCTTCACAAGGTTTTTTAAATAATAAACCAAGTACTACAATGACAATTCTTACTGTCAAGCTATAGTAATGGAACATAAAAATTATATTAGAAGACAATTAACAGCTCTTACCGTATGGATCACAATCCGTACACTCGGTTGCATTAATCTTGGCACTGCTATGTAAGATAGGGTGTACCGAGTATACATACGAAGCAAAGGGATTATTGAGGGCAACAGACAATATTAAAGCTACTAAGGCCTTAAAAAGTCCTACAAGACCATAAGCTGATGATAATTGGTTTATTCCGAAAATATCAGCAAACATCAATGATTCCGTGGATGAGAGAATCCCAGACGAAATACCATAGACAATGGCAAGAAGGTAGATCAAACGCATATCCTGGGTATACCCAATACCTATATAAAGTAAACAGAGGGCAATTTTTTATTAATGTTTGGTTATATTTTAAACAAGGAATCCCGTAAAGTCTATTAGTGTACAATTAGTTGTGCCTTAATTTTCAGTCTCGCAATCAGTGTGATAATAAAAAATTGGTGCCATCTCATCTAGCCCCGTTTTTATTTTTGCAAGGGGTATAACTTACGTACTTACAATTAGTATGGCATTCATCTTAAGTTTATATACAATTATTAAACCTACACAACTAATGATCTAACTCATGTATGGTATTATGCCATTATGCGACCACTTCGTTAGTTTTAATAACTGTTGTAAGCAAGACGTATCTGAATGTTTCACGTGAGCTGAAACTGTATGTCGTTCAAATTTAGTACCATGTGAAAAGATACAACATAGGTAATCATAAATAATAAATACAAGTAAAGATACACAGCAAAAAGCGGCACTGAGGTTCATACCTGCAATCACTATTGCTCCGGATAAGGCACCGAACAAAAACCCCAGTCGACGGTTGAAAAAAGCAAAATCAGACATGTAAGATACAATCAGTCTTGACAATAGATCCAGCAAGAATATGATAATCAAAACAAATTCTCCCCCATCATTTCCGATTATATTATTAGTTCTGGCACTATTGCCCTCCCACTCTTGTGTATGTACAACGTGAGCGTACAACATTATAGGAAAATTTAGAAGCATCATCATCGTAATGCTACATCCAAATGCCATATTGAGGAACGTTGGATCCATAAGCAACCAAAAGTTAATGGAATTGGAAAGTTGTTTTCCACTTGTTTTACTTGGATCCACGGAGTTGCTTTGTAATGATAAACTTGAACCGGACGAATTGGCTGAAAGTTTGGGCTTTGCTATCGTATTTTTCTGTTTTGGATCTTTATGAAGAACAGATCGCCGAAATTGACTGTACCCTAGTTTCTTTTCGTTGACATTTTTGAATTTTGAAGAGCCTGCAGGTTTCATGCCTGGAAAGGATTTTACTTTCTTGTTAAAACTTGCGTTGTTTTCAACTTTTGATTGTTTCTCGGACGCATCCGTTTTGTCAATTGCCTTTGACAACTTTACTTCCAGGTCTAAGTGTGACATGTGTTTCCCAATGTCTGTTCGAGTTTCTTCTTCCCCTGAAGCTGGAAGCGCTAAAACATTGGGCTTCGATGCTTCCGAAGTTTGCAAGGAGGGCTCTTGAGATTCGGATTCTTCTGGAATGTTTGGCAACAAAGTTCCAGCAATGGCAGCCATGAATTGACTTGGACGTCTTGGTCGTAGTAAATGACTAGGTGGAGCATCATCTCCATCTGTTATTACCAATGGAATTGACTCCCGGGGAAACTCTTCGTGCCTAACCGTATTGTCTTCTTCATTACCGGTGCTGTTAGAATGTGCATTTGGTCGGCTTTGTAGTCTCAGAATGTCAGGGAAAGATATGTTCTCCAGCAGTGGTGGTGGTGAGAGATAAAATGATGCAGCCATAAACGCTACTGCTGACACCAGGGCTCTTAGATGGAATTTGTCTTTTGTATTCGGAACGGGCTCATACATCAATGGAGAAAGCAAGTAACCCGCCCCCGCACTAACCAGGCCTATTCCGTTCGCAAGACCACGGTAGCGAGTAAAATGAAATGCTACAAGGAGAAATGTCGCATGGATTGCCAGCCCAAAACCGATACCTATATAAATATCCGGTAAAAACTTTTTAGGACAGAGATATTTTATAGCTTTTCCTGCAAATGTCAACATTTAATATATGTACATACATGGACATTCATCAGTGTGCTCATTTTATTATAGTTGTACATTCAAGAGCATGTCTGCATACCTATGAAAGCTGAAAAGGTAAGAAACATCCACGTAGGATGTTGCAGAACAGAGCTGGTCAAAAGAAATCCACAAGCAGTGAGGAGACATCCAACCAGTGCAATTTTCCTATAAGTACATCCCAGCTGAACCAGTGGCCCAATTGATATTGCTGAAAAAATATCAACTTTTGTATCCTCCCGTGTTCACAACTCATTAATATGTTTCAGGACATTTACAAGCTCTCTAAAGTTCATTAAGTATATTGACAAAGTTGTATCTATGTTAATCATCTTAATTAAATTCCAAAATTAAGGCGCCATAATTTCAAGTGCGTCGTTTTTGTACGTGCTGAAGCAAAGCAATAAGGATTTTAATTCTTGATAATAATGCCAGCTCACCTGTGCCAAACATTAAAATGCAAGTTGTATTCAGAATCCAACTTCGGTAATTAAAGCCCATGTCCACCGTCTCCACGATGCTACCATAAGAAGCTATAGTGGATGGCCCGATGAACTGCTCAACATTTTTGTTACAAAGATGTAATTATTTTTCAATTATATTCCATTAATTCTATAAAGGGGTGATTCAAGTATTATTTTATACCCAAATTTGATCTAATGACTGGCCATAAATGAACAATGGATGGTTATTTAAATAGAGACACATAATATGATTACTGGATGTGCACTTGGGGTGGGTCATGGTCAATAACATCATATAGGAATTGCGTCATACTTACAGCACCCGAATACATACCCAATATTGTTTGTAATCTATTTTTAAAACTACTGATTCAAACAACAAATTCTTAGGAAACGGTATCACATGTACTTACAAGGATATGCAAACACATTAATTTCAGTAAGTGTGAATATAAAAACTTTCTTCGCTCCCCATGGAATCATTTCTATAAGCTAAGGACAAAGTAGCAATGTTTCTGCATTGGAAATTTTTCAAAACGCAGATAGAGTTATTATCATATCAAAATAATATTTAAACATACTTTCATTAAAAAACTGTTTTTGGTTTAACATTGAATGTGTCGTATTATGTGTCATATTATAATCCAACATGAACCAATGGTCAGTTATTTATTATTGTAAACTGTCTACACTTCTAACACTTAAAGTTGGAAAGAAACCAGATGGTTTTATTAAAAGAGGCAACCAAAAATAATTTATGGCAGTCATTTTGCAATAGCCAATCATGCATAAATGAAAACTCAGCAAAAAAAATTGTCGTAAACAAACCATGATTAAAGAGCTCGAAGCGGCTACGATCCAGGCGTAGCCTTTATCTCTTTCCATCGCCATCAGTATTTAATGTTAGGAAACAAGGTTAAACTTGAAGTCAAGTTTTTCGGATAAATTAAAACCATAATTGAATTAAACAATTATGTGTACAAAATTAGCACGGCGTTTTTCGCAGCACTTGATATCACATCCTTAGCATGCACAATTTAACAGAACGGTGACATTTAAAGTGACTCGTTTAGTGTTTACAATACACTCTGGCACATTTGTAGTTGGGACAAATGTTAAAACTGTCGGCAACACATTTCAATATTTTCAACCCGTTTTGATAACAGCGTTAGGAAATTTGAGTTTTCAAAGGTGACACTAAATGTGAGAAAAGCACAGTATTGTTAATCAATCACGATATTATTTTATTATTATTGGATTAAAAAGATAGTTTTGAGACACTCTCCCCAAAACTAATTCCCACTTTGTTGCGTTGTCCAGTTTTAGCATCCCAAATAAATTTCGTTTTGGTCAAATTAACGTTCTCCGCTCATTTTGGACCTGTACTACAGTGAGGTGCTAGCTTACTAATATTAAATGACGAGTTTAGCACCAGGCCTTCAACCACTTGTACCTCGCACACATTTGCACAATAGTCGCACATCGCTCCCATAAATTAAGTTAGAATGAGACTGTGGTACATGCACTAAAGATGAGCTGGCCTATATTTTTCATTTGCTGCTTTAACCCAGCATTATAGCTGCAGTTAAATTTTTCCAATATATTATTATATATTGCACCTGTTTTGTTTGGTGTTTGACTCGCCTTACCCCGATTAGCTTCAAACTTGTGTTTTCATAGTGTTTACTATAATATTAGCTCATATGTACACTTCGAGCGTACGCACCAGACTGACGGCCAATCACTATACAATCTTAATCGTCATTCACCACTATTAACTTTTTTACACATGAACTGATAAGTGTATACGTAACTAATACGTTTGTAAATAACTACATGATATATCCGATTATTTCACAATATTCTTACAAATCCCTGAAATTGTGGATGTTTAATTATGCAGGTCACAATAAGAACCGCAAGTTTAAAAGATGGAAAGTGTAGTGAAAGCAAATTTATAACTTTGATTATATTTGGTGCGTGTTTATATCCTAACAAGTCCTGACTACCCTTTTAGATTTTCCAACAGAATCAAAACTATTTAAAGCAATCTAGAATACATGTCGACTGTGCTGATTTTCTTTTCAACCCTGTTAACTGCTCGCTTCAATTGAATGCACCACTAATGTGCTCTACAGCGGTAAGCAATTAGTGGTTATAACCATAAATTCTCTCCTTTTTTTCTCTGTTCCGGTTGACTATACAGATAGGCGAAGAAGTTCTTACAAATCCCTTGGCCACTTGCAGTGTGTATGTACAGGCTCATGAAGGCCATTCCAACGAAATGAAATAATTGATGCTTAGCTCTTCGAGAAGGATTGATGACAGAATCATTAAGCTTATTTACGGAATGATCTATGCATTCACGTGCTTAAGCCTATATAGAAGGAAGGTCTGCAAGAAATCTACAGAAGAACAACGATGAATTATGCAGATGGATTTGGTATAATGTAAGAACCATTACTTCATCCAAAGCACACTACTACATGTACCATGACATCGGAAATTCGTATGCAAACGTTTTCAACTGGTAACAACAGGCTGTAGTTAACATACTAAACGGCTTGTGTTAACTTTTTCAACCTTACAAGTTGGTGTGGATACCAATAAGCAAGGTATTTTAGTAAGGTATATTGATTTTAAATATGCAGCTTTTAATGCACAGAGCGTAAGACTAACTCTTAAGTCTTAATTTAGCTCTATTTCGTGATCGTATTCTGGTAATCAAATCAAATTACAATCCCCGACAACATAATTTAAAAGACTACTTATTACACAAAGTACAATGTCGTACTTGCACTGTCGTATTTTGCCAATGACTCCTTCATCGTAACCTTTACATTGTAATAATATTGTTGTAAGGACAAGAAAGGAAGCAAGGTGATGTTGAATTGAACCACAGATTATTCACCAGCAGCTCTTCTACAATAATCAGTTTGCCACAACTTATTTACTGATCAAGCTTTAACGACGGAGGTTGATCACTGAAAACTGAACCTTTAGCAACTTAAATTGGCAGTTTGTAAATGCGTCATTCGGTTTTTCTTCATCAAACATTTTTATCATACAGCTGTAAAGTCGTTTTGGAACTAACAAAAGATCTTGATAATCTGTTTATGTGAGCACTAGAATAATCTAGACATGTAAATGAAGATGACTGCACATACATATTTGTAGCTATACATATAGTCATCATCTTTGTCATGGATGAATGAGCCCCAGTGAAGGGCTAATGAATGGATATGACGTGTTTGCAAGTAAAAGCATGTGATTTAAAAATATATGCAGTGCAAAACCACATATTTTGTAGAATATTTTCATCTTGCTTGTACGAATCAGAGAGAGAGAGAGATGAGAGAGTCTGTCACTGGCTTGTCTACGTCCACTATGTATATATACAATATATGCTCACTGAAACGCAGTATTCCGGGCTAGGAAGGATTTTTGGTGACTTCAAATGGTAAAGTTAAGCTTGATTTGATTAGTTTATACAATTTGCACTGTTGCATTGCATTGAAACTGCAGTATTATGTTGCTAAGCTTATAGTCATTACTATGAAAATCTCCGCCGCAATGGTTTTAGTTTCACTAAAATGACTGTAGGGTGTCTATAGTATGTACGTATAAGGACAAAGTATCTATTTTCTCACTTATTCTAGACATTGGAATATATCGATGAATTTTTTAAAACACCTCTGACTTCAATGTTTGGTGTTCGGTGTACAAATGGTCCTCTAAATCTAAATGCATGGTCATAACAGATAACTGGTAGGACTCCTTATATAGGAGGTACAGGTGTGTAATAAATTATAGCGGACAAGTCACAAGATTCCTTTTAGTAAGTACTGATATCTGTACAAGTCTTGCAAGAAGTGATTCTAATGCACTGTCAGAGTTGCAATTGAACAGTTTTAATAAAAGATCATGGCAAACCATAATATCACTTCCTTCAGCGATATTTAACCTAAATACAAAAAAATATACCCCCGCAATGTCTAGCATTTTCACACGTAGGTATGTGTATAGATACATGCAGCTATGTTTACCAGACTAAGACATTATAGGTATGTAGGTAGGTTTACAGACATGTGCATTATGTCCATTTAGTTGTAGTTGTAACACATATAGATTTTATCAGTACGATAAACCAAGCAGTGAATAAACCAGGAAGCTATATAGCCGTTATGCACGCAAGGCATACAATCAGAGTACATATAGTATAAATATATACAGTTTATATACAATATATGTACGTTTAATGTGCGTGAAAAGCCAAACTGCATTCATTGAGTAATAAGAGTGTGATTATTATGACGTGGCAATAATAATTACTCACATATGGAAGGTTGTTCCTCCAACTTTACTGTCAATAATAATTAATTAAGCAAAAAATTAACTAAATGAATAAGCTAATTCTACATTTTCCATAAAAATAACATTGTTTGTATAATATTACATAGAGTTTTAATTCATTGTATTTAAGATCGTGTTTCTAACAATTAAGAGAGGCTATTAATAAGTGGTTCGTACAAATTCAGGTTGAAATAAACATCGTCTACAGCCATTATATCCAAAAATTGTATTCTACTTATTTTATTAGAATTTATGCATGTGCTCCATGTACACACATAGTAGAGTACAAATTATACCAACGTTTCACCACTAACTATATGATGAGCTTGTGCGATATGCAGTAGATGGGTGTACAAAAATATTTATGTATAAAATTTGGAGCATGACACGCTGCCCAAAAATGGAAGTTTATTGAATAAAAGTGAAAAGTACTTTTTTCATTGAAATTTACATATTCCTTTAACCTTAGCGTTTCAAGTACTAAGTGTTGACCTTTTTGTGCTTGCATTGCTCTCTGCCCTTGTATTGAAAATTGTGTCTTCCAATTTAATGCATTAAACGATATTAAAGAGGGAACAAAAAATAGTATCCAGTCTGGTTTTAGTACCGTTAATGTTGTGTTCAAACATTTGAATTTTGTTTTCTCTTGAGAATCCCCTTAGTATACAAGTCATTCGGAGTTTCTTATTTTTTTCTAATCCCATCACAAAAATAGCATATCGGGATTTTTAGCAAGTGTGTGTTCGGAGTACGGATGAAAATATTCCACCAGGCTCACGGGAACCTGTGATTTATAAATAAAGACATACCTTGTATATCTTCAGCACATTTTGTAATGCCTTCATGTCTACTGTACAAAAGTTTAAGTCGCTTACAATTACTACTTGTTGTTTGACGGTTGGATCAGTAGCATCATACACATAAAACTAAACAGAAATGTTCTGTAGATAATTTAGTGAATGTCTGTGTTCATACTACATACCACAATATAACGCACGCAAGCTACAATTCCTTTTCATAACTTTAAACACTAGTCAAATATGAACCTCCGCTGAGGAATGTTGTATAAAAGACAGGTTTAATTTATGTTGGAGTATCTTTTCATATGCATATAATTAGAGAACAGTATTTTGCGGCTTCACACACTAAACCTGGGCTAGGATGGCCCTCTTGAAACCATTTCATATTCTCGTAGTAGGAACTTGTAACTACTCCGTTTGACCTTACTTGTGCATGAATGGAAGGACCAGCGTCTTTATCAAAATTGTTTCTCATGAATCCTTGAGATTATTATAGGTTCTGAAGATTGTTTCAGTTCAGTTTAGGTTACAGTTGATTTGAATCCGGTGTATACATAAGCTGATGGTACATGACCCTAACATCTTTCAAATAGTAATGGTTCCTCTTAAGCGTCAAATTTCCCCTGTAATATGCTTGAAAATCTACAGCTGCACGCAAACCATTGAATATCTTTAAATAATCCTTCTCATGGAATGACAAATGATGCATGATAAACAAAAAGAGATCGATCCTCTAGAGTAATATCATATGAATAATAGTTACAATAATGTTACCAACTATCATGAAAATGCAGAGTATTGCTTTTAGTAAATTACTTAAAAATTGAGATTCTTTCCTTTCTCCATTACGTACACAAACAACAAAATATGTTCAATACATCCTGCTAATTCTTTGCAAATAGCCAAAAATTTACAGTTAAGTAGGCTCGAATCCCAATGTATAAATTACATCCAAGGAGTATTTACTGCACGTACATAGTATAAACGCATCCCTTTTTACCCCATATACAGCTTATACCATTTGCTATAGGAAAACAAAACAAGTGGAACTGATTTGCATAATTATTTAGTACCTTCATCAGAGGAAAAAAAATTAAGCCCTGAAGTATTCTTGAAAGTAAATAATTATAGTATTATTGAAAAGAAAGTGGATGTACTTACTAAATGCTTAAAACCAGCTTTATTGTTCTCCATAGACAAAATCGACAAAACAATCAAAGAATAACAAACTTGCAGTTTCATATTTACAGGAAATCCCATCAACAGTTAGTAGTTAGAAACAAGTACATACTTACCTGAACCTACATTACTCTACGCTCAACCCATGATTACAGAAAATAAACTCCTGCCAATCCTATCCTAATGAATTAGTACGCCTTGATATCCTTTGCGAATTAAAATGCAGTCGCTTCACTCCTCTTGGCATATATATTGCATATGCTTTCAACATATACATATAAAGCTATAAACTTGCACACTCAATGACAAGTAAATGCAAATACTGCTGAATGTTTGTAGTTTGTACTACAACCAGCTGTAAAGGAAAATATAAATGCCATTATGCTACACTACACAAAATACACAGTGTACATTGTATTTCTATTATTGTATATTTCTCTTTGAGAACAAATTATGGTGGCAGAGACAGGGAAGTATAATATATTCTACTAAACTGATTGAGTGAAATTGAAGCTTTAGTTAAATATGTACACGGCGAACGAAAATGAATACAAAACATAAAATATTGACAGGTTCGTTGATCATTATTAGTCGTGTGCCTACTCGAAGTCGGCGAAATGTTTTTGCGACCATTTGTATGCAGTTGTAAAATCCGACATATAGATACCGAATCATGGCTATTCTGTCCTACTTTTGCACTTGTACAAACAACGCCAACACTACTTTTCTGTAAACAAATTCTTACGGATCGTAAATGTCTCATTCGACACCCCTATGGATTAGCTCTTTCCTTTTATAAACACCACACTTGTATCCTATACCTTTCCTTTGTACCCTAAAACATTTTTTTTTTACTTTACGTCATGTGCTCCATATACACGCCATCAACATAAATACAGGACACATGTAATGTATACAGGAAAGTATTTGCGGTGACTACAACCTCGGATGGAACAACAGTAACCTTCAGAAAATCTGAAAAGTTATACTCACCTGCAACTAAACCTTTGTTTTTGTCTGAATTATTATTAACTATACAACGATATAGATGACAATGTGTCATTAGTGCACCTTGTATGCACCATTACATTATATTTGCATCACATCATTGAAATAGTATAGTGTATATAGCAAACTTATATACCTCATCTGTATGCAATAATTTATAAATCGCATCACACCTCTATACAGGGGAGGGATACCTGCAATACTTATTTTGCACCCACCCAGATGTATTATACAATTTTTATAAAGCTTATATTATTGTACACACATGGAAACACGATAAATGTGAAAACATCTTTTGCTACACTCCCACGTCGCAAAGTGTCACTTTCAGTAAAAAAAAACACGAGCCGTTCAAGTTTGTCCCAACGTTACTAATCCCACTTTGGCTAATGTAACAACATTGTCATCACATCCTTATTATACCTCTACTATAATTTTTCTCTGTGTAATAATTTTATCTCTCTGTGTTTCTCTTTCCATCATAATTTCCTCCCTGTAATAATTTTATATCTCTCTGTTTCTCTCTCCATCATAATTTCCTTTCTGCACCCCAATTCCTGTATCCATCATACTTCCCCCGTCCATCACAAATCACAATTTCCCCATTAATTTCATTTTTGATTTTGGGTAAGCAATATTCTGTTTACTTCTTTGTATTATCTTGACCGTTGATAGATTCTTCTTTATTATAATTTCTCCATTACAGACTGACATTCTACTATAATTTCCATATTGTATTTAAGCATTCCTCTTATTATAATTTCCCTATTATATTTTGGCATTTTATTATAATTTCCCGTATTACAGTTTGGCATGATCTTCCCTTACGTATCAGTAATCTCCTATAACTATACAGAGCACACGGATGACGGAAAACAACTCTTAAAACCCCATACTATGTACATATATGCATGCAACTTAAATTATCGGTGCATACTAATTATATTTAAGCATCTATTGCATTTAAAGTATCTATATATTTAACTTTTAGCGTTAATAAGCTATGCCTATGCAATATTACAAGGAAAACTACGAAAATAACAGCCAAACAGAGTTGTTTTACCCCAACAAAGTTTTAGTTTGGCCGCTTACTATAGTATATGCACAGTATAACTAATATACAAGATGCATGCCTAAAGGCGCGTCCGTTTATAATTTCCTGCCGTTTACGTACATAACTACATTCACAAATACACACATAACCCATTAGCCTCAATAAAAGCGCTGCATCATAAAAGCATAATATTCAGCCCTGCAAAAAAACATATACGGCGCTGCATAAAGGCTTTTAAAGCATAGCAAGCCCTGCATAAGATATTGCGCTGCGGAAAAGCTTTTGAAATATATACTGCGCTGAATATATTATTTAAGATATACAATGCGCTGAATATAAGGCCTTTAGACTATGTAGGGCGCTGTACTAATGCATTGAAATAATATAACGCGCTGCCTAAAAGCTTTTAAAGCATACAAAGATCTGCATAAAAGGTCTTTAGAGCTTATAAAGAGCTTCACAAAGGCCTTCAGAGCATGTAAAGCGCTTCACAAAGGACTTTAGAACATATAAGGAGCTGTACAAAAGACCTTTAAAGGATCAAACGCACTGTATAAAGGTTTTTTAAACATATAAAGATCTGCATAAAAGGTTTTAGAACATGTAAAGCGCTTCACAAAGGTCTTGAGGGCATGTAAAGCGCTTTAAAGAGCCTTTAGTTTAGAGCGTATTATAAAGCGCTGCATAAAGACCTTTGGAGCATGTAAAGCGCTTCATGTAAAGCGCTGCATAAAGGCCGTTGGAGCATGTCAAGCACTGCATAAAGGGCTTTGGAGCATGTAAAGCGCTTCATGTAAAGCGCTGCATAAAAGCCGTTGGAGCATGTAAAGCGCTTCATGTAAAGCGCTGCATACAGACCTTTGGATTAATTTAACCTAAGGATTTAATATTTCTGCACTAAATTCTTATTATTATTATAACGTGGCTGCCCTTTATCGCTTCTGAGTATATCACACACACATTTTATATAAAAAGTAAATGTTAACTTTAACTTTTAAGTTAATATATTACAAAAAAAGTGTTTGACGTTTGAGTGTCCCATAATATACTAGATGTACACACATATCATGTTTTAAGGCATTATATACATAAAATGTTGTATATACTAGGTACACTTAATAGGACGTACATAATATTACAGAAAAAGAGCCTGTTCGCTCACAATCCCCACAGCGAGCTCAACTCAACTCAACAGCATACAAGTATAAGCATATAATAGTTGAGCACACACAGCACAGCAGCAAAATGTGAGTTTGAGAGTTTTTGAGAGAGCCGTTCATTTGAGCAGTCAGTGTGTGTGAAACTCCTGCCTGCTGCTGTACACATAGCCGAATAGATAGTTTAAGCTCGTTGAAATAATAAGAGAGTGGGGATGCATAAGGCAAAAGCAAAAAGGCAATAGGCACAAAGAGCCTAAAAGTGCAGTGGCCTCCTTTGCATATACTCCCATTAATATTGCAGTTACAAAAGATAGTCAAGTTGAGTTGGGATTGGGACGACGGTCTTGTGTTTTGAGCAGTAGAGCAGCAGTTTATTAATTAATATTAAAAGATAGACGAAATATATTAGAATAAAGAAATAAAATTCCACAATTCAAAATTCAACCATTATACTCCTACATTATTAAGTGCAGTATACTATATACTATACAATATAATATTGGTTTCATTTTTTTCCAGATTATTTTGCAATATATTGTAAAGTGCAGAATTATATTAGCATAGGCTTCTTTGCAACTTCTTGAGAGTCAACAACAAACTTATTATCTTGTTATACTGTGTTCATTTAAAACGACACATTTAATGAGCTGCTCTGCTATATACACATTTATTACTTACAACTCATTAGGCATTCATTTTAAAGCTTCGTTGATTTAATCGTATTCGTGTAATAATAATTTAGAAAGGATCTAGTAGTGTAATTTCCTATATTGTTTAATAATAAGCTAGGAATTGGACGAGCTGAAGGGGATTGTTGAAGTTGACTAACTATAAACGAAACTAATCTGGGTAGTTTAGTTTTAGGTATATAGTTATATTATAATATAATAGAGGAACTTCAAAACTTGTTATACACAATCTTGGAAGTCTGGTGGGATGAGTTAAATATGATCTTGGAGGAGTTTGACGGTTGAAACAAATGTAAATATACACATGTGAGAGCATCATTAAAATTTACAAAATTACTCTGTCGTCTGTGTTGACATTGGATTGGAGATGTTGGGCGATATGAGAAACGTGTGAGCAGTATAGAGGTATATATACAAGATAAAATATTTCATTTAAAGACTCTTGACTATATACAGAGATGAACAAAAACATTCAACATTATTATTTATTATTTAGTGCATAATAATGCCTCTCGGAATGCCCGAATATTGATTGTATTGTGAAAGTGCATGTTCGATAACTATTCTTTCTTTCTAACTATATTGTAAAAAGTGTGAACTGGATGTTTTTGGTTGTTTGGTTTGTGCATATTTTTATATGGGATGAAACTGTGTGCTGTTGAGAGAGAGAGAGGCTTCTTTTCTTAAATAATGAACACGTCAATACTTCAATACCTGTGTGTATTTATTTTCGCAGGATATTCGCTCGTAGGTGACAGACTGTTGTTTGGGTGATTTGGATTTGACTTTGGCTTTGAACACTCCATCATCGAATGACTTGAAGGACAGAGGATCAAATAAAATATACAGAATACAGAGCAGTACTTTGTAACTTTGTACTGTCTGAAGCCTGAAGCTCTGTGCATTTGTGCATATTTATCGGAGTGCTGACCATTCTAATTGAAGTATTTGTCATCGACTATATTCAGACTCCGAGGATCCTAAAGCACTGTGTAGATAATACAGTCGCCTGTTGATGAGTAATCTATTGGAGAGATTTTGTGTGGAGCGTTGTTAGTCTTACATTGAAGTATATCGGAATGGTTAATTGGGCTCAGCATTAAGCCACTGGAATCCCATTGAACTGTGTGAATTAATTGCTCAGGTCTACATCCTGTAATACATACGTTGACTGTCATATATTATTATCTCAAAACAAGGATCAATTTAAGTTGCGAATGGTCAATGAGTCAATAGTTAATCAAGTCCACCAACAACAACAGTTAATTGACCAGCAGGAGTGTTTCACCTAGCACAACAAACCCAATGGTGTAACCCATGGACTCAATTATTAGAGATCGAGTCATTATATTTTGGCGTTTCCCTTAAAACAAGTGAAAATTTTGCAGGTGAACCGTGTACTATTTTCCCAAACCTTGAAATTTGCAAACTAATCACTATATGAAGTAACAACAAGTCGAACAACAGAATAATAGTCATAACAACGACTCGAAGTGAATTCGACGAACAAAATATTTGTATCATACATACCTGTATTGTTTTTTTATTTGTTGCGAAAAATTTACATCAACATCCAGTTGCAATCGGTCGATCGATATCGATAACACTGTATATAGTTTAATTGTGAAAAATCTCCAAAATACTTTAGAGTGATCCATAAGTATTCAAGGTGTTCTCTAAGATGAGTTAACGATTATTCACAGCAGCAAGCGAAAATCCCATTCCTTGCGAATCTCACCACGTAAGTTTTTTCCGGTGATGTAACGATTTAATTACCATTTGTATCATATGGTTTTTGATTGATCAGAACATCCAATGATTAGTTGGAATTTGTACTTTTGAAATCCCTTGAGTTTGAGTATTGATGTGTGAACATGTTTTGGATTTTTTGCACTTGTTTTTTACAGAGCTGATTCACGATTATCAACCGTGTTGTGCCAAAAACCTCGCTGTTGTTTAAAACTCAAAGACGCTAAAATGACTCAGCTTGACTCAATCATGGAAGATAAAGAAAGAACGCCAGTCAATACCAGTAGTTCTGACAGTTCACAGAGTGGGGATTGTCCAAGCTTACTTTCACAATCAAAATCCGACAAAAAGGAATTTCGGTCTAAAATTCCATCACCCTTGGTTACCCGGAATGTGATCAAAACATTTAAATTTCATCGTAATGGAGATACACACCAACCTATTCAGATTGCATCCGTCTGCCTCGACCGTATTAAAGATTGGTCGGAATTCTTAGAGGAAGTGAACAGAGTGGTGTCGTTTCCGGGTTTGATATGCTCTATTTATACAACTGCTGGTGTTCAGATACTTTCGCTCTCGCAGTTAGTAGATCAAGAGGACTACGTTGTAAGCGTAGGAGAACCATTCAGACATATTTCTTATCAGAAATCTCCCGTTTCCTCAGGAGCCATGTTAACATCTAGAACTGCTCGAAGTGAAATTGTTAATAGACCCAAGTCAGGGTCTGTGAGACTTCGACGAAATGAAAGAGCTAGTGTAACAAAATCAGTCATCATAGAAGCTATTAATTTCCCAATGGACGAAGGGACACAGTCGGGTCCGAATTCCCTAACGAAAACGTTCTCAGAACAAGATGTCTCAAGCATTCCCCCAATTTTGGAATATTCCTCTTCAGTGAAGACACAAAGGAACAATTATTCTCATTCTCCCAAACCCAGACCTGTCTCAGCGTATCGTTCCAATAGTCCATCCTCGAATCACTTGGTAGACCGTAAGACTCCAGGCGTTTGCTTGACTTCTAGAATACCGAAACGAATCACACCCAGTGGTTCAAATGGAACTATTCACCCTAACCAGAATGCCATGGGCACTCCAAGACTTGGAGTTAACCGACGAAAGACTGACAAACATGCTAATGGGGATAAACGATCATCAAGAGATGGTAAGAGTTTATATTTTGAGAACATTACTCTTCTTCCTTATGTTCTTGCTGAAATGATTACATAATATTTCTATTTCAGTTACTTCTCGCCGTGAGTTTGTGAGGCCGCGTCTCGTGACAATTATTAGAAGTGGAATGAAACCTCGAAAAGCGTCCAGATTTTTGCTCAATAAAAAAACTGCACATTCCTTCGATCAAGTTTTAAATGATATGACAGAGTCAGTAAAACCAGACTGGGGAGCTGTGCGGAAAGTGTACACTATGAATGGAAAGGAGGTATTGACCAAATTATTTGCTTCAATAATTATGAAATTACTTATGCTACGTAAATCAATTAATGGCATTGGTTATCCTACATTTCGACACCTGTCACTGGCCTTCGAAAGCGACATGAATAAAAGGTTTTGAACTATTAAAGATGCAAATTAAATTCCCTAATTAATATACACAGGCATGAATTACCCGTATTTACTTATAAAGGAACAAATAGAACGACTTTTGTCACGAAAATAAACTTTTTCCAAATAAGCTCTACATTCTTCATTATTGTCCAAGTACTACCATAAACTCTTATAAACCGTTAACCCCATTATTTAGCAGTGATTTTTACCATTAATTAAATTATTAAATACTATTAATATAAATCACTCAGCGTCTCTTACACACTATATTACACGCTTATAGTTCACCATAAATGCCAAATCGACCTTAATTATAATAAATGCTAAAAATATGTTGTCAGTGATTTATAATTCTTTGTGCAGGTTACATCGCTAGAAGACTTCTTCAAAGATGAAGATATCTTTCTGGTATGTCCTAATGACCGCGTTGGTCCAGAAGATTTCGATTTGGATTCCGAAGGTGCGACTCGTATAATACTGTGTCCACAATGCAATCACATATAACGTTACACTGGTCTGTCTGTACAAATAGCAATGTCGTGTTCACAATTGTAACACTGCACTGTTCACATTTGTAACAAGTTGTCGTTACAATTGTAAACACAAGCTGTTTACAATTGTAACCTGTAAACACTGGTACAGACGTGTTGAGTGATCGTTGATTTGGTTGTGTGGCTTGTATGTGGATCTATCGCATACCATGACCAGCTTAAAATCGTGATAATTTACAGTTTCTTGTTCTCGTTTCACAGAGTGCAAGTCAATGCAACCTTACGTAAAAGTATCCCTCGTATCATCCCAAGGAAAACGAGTAAAAGGAATCGAAATTTCTAAATCACCGCAACGAAGACCGAAATCCGCCCATAACTCTGCAGCTAACCAAGAATCTACAACAAATTATCCAACTCACCCTAAACATATTCCTCTATCACATTTCCCTTCTCCTATTTTGGAGAAGTATCTGGTGGGGGATATTATTGGCGATGGAAATTTTGCGGTTGTACGAGAATGCACAGATTTGCATAGCAGGCAGAAGTTTGCAATGAAAGTAATTGATAAGTCAAAATGCCATGGACGTGACGCACCACCAGAACATGAAGTGAAGATTTTAGCCAGTATTCATCATCCAAATATAATCTTACTATTTGAGCAGTATGACTTTGCCAACGAGTTGTACGTGGTTATGGAGCTTGTTCCGGTTAGCATATTCAATATCTAACACTATGTTCATGTTTGCAACAATGTATACAATAAATTGAAGATTTTCATGTAAACTAAAAAGGAGCCGTACAGCAGTAGAACTAACTAACCTTACAGTAGTGTGCAGTAGAACTAATATCAACAACATATAATCGATTAATTAATGTACTTTCAGGGTGGAGATCTGTTTGATGCGATTGCTGAAGCGACAAAGTTTTCGGAGGAAGAAAGTGCAAACATGACCAGAGACATAGCATCAGCCCTGTCATTCCTCCATTCCCACCGAATTGTTCACCGTGACATCAAGCCAGAAAATCTTTTGGTACGTTTATTACTACAAGTTACAAACAAGTCTTAATTAAATTGGTGCTTCTTCTTATTATAATCATTTTTAATTATTCCAGGTTTCCATTGACGACAGTGGTCAGAGGAGGATTAAATTGGGTGATTTCGGATTAGCTCAAGTTGTAACTGGACCTATGTACACTGTTTGTGGCACTCCTACATACGTAGCACCTGAAATACTGGCTGAATCAGGGTACGGGATGAAAGTAGATGTGTGGGCTTTGGGCGTCATTGTTTACGTCCTGCTCTGTGGCTACCCACCTTTCGTGAGTCCTACAGGAGAACAAGAGGATTTATTTGATCTGATTCTTTCTGGGGAGTACGATTTTTTGCCAGAGCAATGGCAAGAAATATCGGAGGACGCCAAGGACATGATTCAGCGTATGATAGAATCTGATGTTGATATCAGACTGGAGGCGGATGAAGTTCTAGATCACCCTTGGCTAGCTGTAAGCTAATTTCTATTATTCAGTTTGAACATCTATATCAAATATTTTGTCATATAATAAATTTCATTTATATCACAGATTAGCAGAGAAGATTGTGACCAAAAGAGGCAAAGGTTTTATCGACGAGACTTCCGTTTCAGTATTTTCGAAGCAATGGGGCTCAATAATATGCCTTTATCGGGTGGTCCAATGTCATGAGAAATCCACTCTAGGCTATCCATATTTTGATATCCTACTAAATTTTTGTCATCTGCGTGTCCAGTTTCTCACGTAAAGTTTCACAGTGCCCCAGGATTACCTTCGACGCACGAACAACTTATATAATATATTATGTGCGACGTTTTGAGATATAGTTCTCAAATCCCCAGAGTGTGCACAGCGTTTTATTTTGATTTGAAAAGCTGCTTCGTTTAACTTCATTTTGTGGTCGAATCTGATATTACGACTGAAGCACGTGAGAGCAAAAGAAACGTTTGAAAAATGTAGATATCAAAATAGTTTGTATCGATCCTGATATTTTAAAGCATTATTGGTATATTAAATGAACTCCAATTTCATAAACAATTCCAGTTGCTACGTAACTAGTAGTTGAAACTAATTTCAGTACTTTATTCAGGATTGATACATACACCTATTTTGTTATAGCTACAACAATATTTCTGGTAGTTGCATTCTTAATGACTGTAAAAAGTAAAACACTACCTATCAGTACACATACAAAATTGAAATAATACGTCCGTAAAGCATTAAGCAATTTTTCAAGTTTCTTACATGCAGTATCATATGCATTAATATACGAAACATGTGTACAATCTTTATGCGTGCAAAAGTCAAACCTTATACTGTTCTTAAGCTTGCACACTTGTGTTTTCTGTACGAATAGTTATAAAATTATTTAATTTATTTCCTAAAGAAGCTTTAAAACATTGAAACACTGTTACTATTTAAACCGTTGTGAGACTGCACTTTAACGAAGATTTTTCTCTAAGCCGTTTATTTAAAGGAAATTTGACCAAAGATTGTCAATCGGTTATAGCGTTAAATCCTTATTTATATGTGAGTAGATTAATAGATTTAGAAAGCTGATTAAATTACGTTAAGTTGTAAATGTTACCACCAATTAACTTAAATGTCATTATTTGCTGGCAAAGCCATGTAAGGTTTATTCCTATTACTTAGATTCTATGTTGATGATAAATTGGAAGTAAGTCTTAGAGGATATTGTAATATTATTTTTCCTACACTAATATAAAGTAAGAAATATTTATGTTACGCTTCTTACAAATATACAAACAACTTCGTTTCTCTATTCCACGTCATATGTACGTGCAAAAAGTTGTACTAGTACCATAAAGAGGAAATATATTTAATTGTAAGTGAACTAAATTGTTTTAGCTTCTTACGAAATAACACATGGAATATTACATAGTATTTTATATCCACATTAGCATTAAAAGAAGCGATATATATAAAAGGACTTAATTTCTATCACTTCGTCGCTATCGAAGTTGCGAAAGTATACATACATTTGTAGTAACTGGTTTTGTTTACAGAGTAGTGTCAAGTCACACGATCAGTAAATTTTATTGATGTTAATATTATTAAGTTAAGTTGCATCAACCTGACTGATACATAATCTGATACTTATTCCTTGTATTTTCATACACCCTAGAAAGAACTATATTGGTGTTTTCCGATTTTTTTGAGAAAACATTTGTCTCGTGAAACTCAATTTGTACAAAAATAAGTATGAAAATGGAAATAGAACTTTTTAGGTTCTCTGGAATATTCCTATTTATAAGTATATATATATATATCTGAAATCCGCCTGCTCAAGGTTCACATATTTGTAGTTCATGCCACACGAATGTAATACATGTTTTGGTTCACCATCGATTCTAAAATTGATAGTAGCTTCCTGTTTATATTCGTTAATACTATAATTATGGATAAAAACTGTAAAGTACGGATGTATACATTCAACTAAATGCGGGAATTTACTTGTAAAAATTTTAGTGCAAGTGTACCATCAATAAAATTAATAAGGGTCTGTGTGCGATAAACTAGCAAATGTGCACTCATGAACTTGTTCGTAGGGGTGGGTGGATTTCAACGTAAAAAGTGTTAGCACAAAATAGTTGCGCTAGCTAAGATAGTAGTGTAACCAAAGTTTCCATGTACCTATACTAGTTCATTGTAATCACAATAGGACGAGATTACAGTAATAATTATTCAATGTTTAGTTGTAGTTTAAAAGTTGTGATAGTGTTTGAAATTAACTTCATAACTCAATGAGCGTCTTATTGTAAAATTTTGTGATGTATCGATTCGTATTCGTTGTTATTTGTTACTTGAGTTTTTGATTAAGAAAATAAAAATATTCATTTACATAGATGAATTATTCAAATCTGCTGATACAAATTCTATCAATTGTATAAAATCAGTTTTGAAAGTTCAATAAATACCTCTCGTTGAAGTAAATATTTACTTCCGTGTACTTACTTATTTATGCTCAATACTCATTGTTGTAGTTGTAAGCAATATGAAAAATATTTTTTGGTTGTTTGGTTAGGCTAGATTGTGCACATGGCTAACGTTTTTTTGTTATTCTGATTCTGAAGTGACGCACTTCACACTGGAATCAATAATAAATACGAAGAACCTATGTATTTAATTAACGCATTGGGCATATTGAGACTGGGTGTGTTCAGGTGTGAGAAAGTGTAAGGTAATAAAGTTCCACGAAAAACAAACTTCCAGAAAGAATTAAGACACCTTCAGCTTAGTATTTATTTACTACAAACTATTTCCTCCCCCGTGACAATGATAACAATCCCAAGTACAACAATAACAAAATTATATTTGATCGTATCGAAGTTCGGGTAGTAGATATTAGTTACAGTTGCATTAATGTATTACTTGCGTAATATGAAATCCAGTTACACTTAAATTTAATTTGTTAATGGATAGTGTGGTATTAGTACAACAGTGTGTTTTGCTACACAGGATGGTATGAAATATCTTTTTCTGTCTGAAATTTTTATTTCATTATAGGAAAGTACAGTGAAATAAGAAGTCTGCAGAGTACCAGTATAATATAGAACAGATACATATGTAAAGAAGCGAATCTAAGCATGCTAGAACAATTATTCTAGTAAATCATAGAAGACAAAGAATAACCAACAAATTTTTAACAAATGAAAATTTCCAGCAGTGTAGTTGCTTTAAAATTCCCGAGTCTTCTTGTCAGCGGCCTTCAATGACAAGTAGTAATTCAATGCCCTGACACGCAAGCGGGACCAAATGACGTGATCATGTAATCCAACAATTTGGGCAGCAGCTAATCCTGCAGCTTCAGGGTATAGAACAGAGGTGCAACCCAAGCCGGATGGAACGTCCAAAGATGACCAGATGTCCCGAACAGCAAGTTCTGGCTTCACCGGTGGACAGTTAATTACAGGGTAAGCTGTATTACCCGACAAAACTGGACCAAGACCATTGGAACGCCCGGCAACGGCAATGAAAACAGTGGGAACTCCGGAGCCTTCGTACTGAGCAAGTACAGACATAGTCTCTTCGGTTCCTTTGTGAGCAGATGTAACTCGCATTTGACAGGGAACACCCAAATCGCGGCAAGTTTTTGCAATCTTCTTGCAGTGCTCCTCATCCGTAGGTGAACCCATAAGGATGACAGCCTGTAAAACAGAAATAAATTTTGATGATCAACAGTTAACATTTAACAATATTATATAACCCCAATTTAGACAAGATTATGTACTCATTAATTTTCATGTATACGTTATTATTTAACTACAATGACGTTGTTAGGTACATCCTGTATGAATATTTTGTAAATTACTTGCCTGCAAATGCTATGATGCTACGAAAGTAAATAGCAGAGTGCAAGGTTGTTTATAGAGTTAACAAAATAATTCATCATAAAAATAGGAGTTTGAACCTAATTACCCAGATACAATAAGCTGAAGCGCTGCCCTTAATATTAATCATAATGATAAATGCTTGGCTTTGATGTGCCTTAAATTGCATATAAGCCTACATACTTATATATGATAACACAAGTGACCTAAAGACACTTATTTGGCATATATTTTCCTGTCACCTTGACCTGGTTTTACTATTGTACTATTTAAGTAGAAATTGTATGAATAAATCTAAAGGGTACGTATCCATTGCTACTTTAATAATACACTTTTATATATACCCAAGTATACTATATTAGGCATATGAATATGCTTTGCAAATATAATGAGAAGATATCATTTTTTAATATTTTCAAATGAAAGTGTAATCTGTTGTTCCCAGGTTTTTTTAAACTATGCATTAACCAAGCAATTTTACAACACCTTGTTTGAGCAAAACATAACAATCTGCTTCAGCTTCATGTTGTAACGTAACAATAAAAATATGTGTTGTGTGTGTGGCTACTCCGTAGAGAAGGGTTGGCGATTAATAGCTATATTCAAAACGTGTTTTAGATTTTTTGCAAGTCGCAGCGCATTTTATACTTATATTAATTATATTTGCATTTCATTGCATGGCAGTTCTGAGAATACTCAAGTATACACATTTTTATTGCCGATCTTGAATTTCTGCATGATAAGCAAGCAAAGTAGGACGACGAGATATTTTATTATTCTTACCAAAGCCTTTGGTGCTGGCAACAGCAAGTCCAGACGTTCAGCAATCCATTTGAAGTTGGATTTGACTTGATCCAGGGCTTCTTGTGTGACAGCCTTCAAGTCACGGTAGACTTGCTTGTCCTTCATAAGGCGCTTGTCTCCAGACGGCCATAATCTCCAGGAGTCGGAGTCGACGACGTCGGCAACCATGATCTCCCCTTCATACACTCCGAACTCTATTTTCATATCAATCAGGGCGCAATCAATGGATGCCCAGGCTCTCTCCAGAACCTCGAAAACTACCAGGGTAGTCTTGGTCATGAAGTCGACCTCATCTTTGCCAATAGTCAAGCCTCCAACCTTAAGTTCATTGGAGATGAGTTGCTCCTCCGACCACTGAGGATCGTGGTTGGCGTCATCCTAAATAGGGGCAAAGAGAAATAATTGTATTTTACACATAGCTGTTCATAAACTTCATAAACAACCTTCTTGTAAAGTAAACGATCAAATTGTGTTGACTATAACCAGTTTTCACTGGTTATGAACTAGTTTGGAGGGGCTTAAAGTTACAATAATTGAATATTATTCTGTCTCAATTATACATGCAACGGAAAATGACCATATACATACAAGCCTATATAATACAACAGCTTCATTTTCATCGTGCTAGTCAAGTCTGGTTTATTAGTAATATCTGTATATGTGCGTATGAGCTACAATAACTGTAAGCATGCCAGATATTATTAATGATCTATTCATCTCCAATTTTCAATATTTAATGTTCAATTACAATCTGCGTAACCTAATACGCTTGCTAAATGCCATAAAATATTGTTGTCATATATATAACTAGGACATGTCAAAATAGTCCAAGTTTGTTCCGTGATTCGTTATAAAGAACTAATTATTTATTGCTTATTGAAAGAGGATTAATACGACTACGCTGAATCAAGTTCACCCAAGACAAACGTGACCGTTATTCATTTGCAGACATGTTTGTACATATTGAATGACTCGCTGCAGTAATGGTTCAGTAGTAAAGGCAACTTTTTACGTATTTATATAGACGGAACCTATAATTAACAATCAGAGAAAAAAATTTTAAATGAAGGTTTATCAAATCCGGCTAAATTAGTAACTTTTAAAGCTCTTAAAATATTAAGATATCATGTGTGGTGGAGCCGGAATGAATGGGTTGGTAAGGTATCAACTATTACGTGTGTACATACTACGCACAATAATCTTGAACGTACTTTTTAGCTGTTATTACATCATACTATAAAATCCTTGGGAGGAAATTCCAGATGGAAAATTACAGTATGATCATAATTTATACAAAACTTTCTCTCATCTTGCTTGCCTTTATCATTAGGAAATTATTATCAAGCGTCTCTTCCATTTTTTATGCTCCACTCAAAAACGCTTATTACTACATACAAACTTAGGCAATAGTTTAAATTGAAGTCACAAACATGTTTTGCAATAACGCACACACGTATATGATCAATATTTTTCGGTATTTTTTAGTGCTCGATATGACTATTGGATAATTAATAACTACTGGATGATCAAAAAATTTAATCTAACGAAATAATACAAAAATATCTATTAATATTACAGTGCTTATTCCTGTTGGTGTCTTATGGTGTGTGATGACGCTAGCAGGCATACAATTGACATATTTTACTAGTCTATAATGAAAACTATTTATAAGCCCGTGTATTTTAACGTGAATGCTTAATTCTATGAATACATAACGATAACGTGCGTCAAAGTATGTATACTTTTCATAAAAAGTAATTTTACGTCCATGAAGGGAAAAGGGAATATTCCAGGAATTTTTCGACTGGGAGAAGCTTGTTTTTTTATTTATGCAAGATACGTAAGTTTCCACCATTTAGCTGCGTCTTTTCAGTCCCTAAGCTGTCAAAAATTATTACTAATCTTAAGGTCAACATTCAAGACTAAACTATTATTATCTTATGCTAACAATCAAAAGGACACATGTAAATACAAAATTATTTACTCAGGGATAAGAATATATAAAATAAGTGCCTCCTGTGACCTGATGCATGATCAGTCGTGAGCTTTGTGAATCATCCAATAAGCTTCAGTAAATAAGTGTCCTGCACATGTCTACAAATATGTATATCTACAATCGGTCTAAATATCCATCCACATGACGACTAAATATCTACAATTTTACTGACTCCACAGAATATATCGTTTATGTCAAGAAATAATGTTTAATTCTCCACACAAACAACGGAGTGATGGCATGACAGTGACGATGAGTGTATAATAAGTCTCTTAGACGTCAGTTATTGAATTTAACAATCCAGCTTCCACTGGAAAAGCAAATTGAAAATAAATCTTTGGATAAGATAGTGCTGAGCAAATACGTTGAAACAAGGCTTGAATATAGTGGCAATGGCAAGACAAGACGTGGTATGACCACGCATGACTTTTTAGACAACTCAAGATCAAATACATATGACACTGATGCTCCTATCATGATAATAAGATTTAAAGTGTTCATTTCTAATCAATTACATACATGCTGGAGCGAAGTGAAACAAGAAAGATTTTGTATCACACAAAAGGAATTGACTGCACACATTACTTACATCATCGTATCACTTCCACTGGCTGGTCGTGATGTTGTCATTCGAATTTATTCGAGTGCACTGGGGCGACTGCATTCAGCCTCTCAACATGTATACATGTGACGTGTAAGCACTAATAATTTAGTTAGGAAGCTCTAGTGTGCATATGTATATTGCTTCCTGTGTTAAAAATTCTAATCTATTTCATTGTACGTATATATATAGCATGAGGGAAGAAATATTAACTTAATAATATTAACTTTTACATGGCGAGACAGTAGTAATGGCAGTAGGAGAAAAGTAGATTAAATTACACACACCAACTCGTGTTCTCAAGAGCGTGATTGAGTGCAAAGATTGCTAGTACAGCGATAATTAAAATGATAATAACTTTAAACAAAACTTGAGCTGGAGATAAATATATGAAGCTTTTGTAATATGAGCCAAACTGTCGGCATTTCTCAGCAAGGAATCTGAATTGGAATGAGAAGGGAACTAATATAGTCAACCTCTGTAGATAGATAGCCCAGTTTGTGCGTTTATATTAAGCACGACACTGGGACAAACTGCTAGTCAGAGGGGTACCCACGGTGCTAAAAGGTTATCCTAAAAGGATTATAAAATAAGTATATACAAGTGCAGTGTGTTTACCTTAAAGAAAGTTTCTTGTTTGGGTGGATTGAAACGGTAGCCCTCCTTGACACCTTCATTTCTTCGAAGGAAAGAGCCAGTTGCCACTCGACGGGTCACCCATTCGATGGGCACCATCTCGCATTTTTTGGCGACAAAAGCAGTTTCCGATGCCCGTTTCACAAAATGAGTTTTCACACCGACCGTATTGAGTAGCTCAAAGACTTTGCATGTGGTCGCATTGGAAATAGCAGCTTTACCAGCCATATCATGTTGCCTCACTCCATCTCCAGCCGTAATACGATCCTTTGACTGAACCAGAACATTTCCAGGTAATTTGGGCAAGTCGAGAATTTGCTTTGTTTTCCCCTCAATTACCAACTTTCCTGGCGTTAAATCTAAATAACAATGGGAACAGGTTAGAAAAGTACAAAATATAGTGTGACCCTTGAAAAATATTGTCCTTCTGTATAATTATACATATAGATATATATATTTGTAATTCGTCTGAGATGAATCAAATTACTCGCTAAACAAGTTTGATTATTTGTACAGATAGAGGATATAGTATAGGATAGGTTGTATAAACTCACCTGCCATGATTCTCTTGTATAGTCTGTGTGTATGAGTGGACAGAAAAACTTTACCACAAAACACTCGGGTTGTGTCTCGGTCTCTCGTGGTTAAGGAAGTGAGAAAGAAGTCGCGGGACCGCAGAATGTGTACTATGCTCGTTTACTTTACATATTATGAGCATTGCCGATGGTCTGGTCGCCCTTGAGATTCACTTACATGGAAGACCTTGACCCTTTCTCTCGTTGGAATATGTATTCATATCACAACCACACCACATATACTAGTAGTTAGCAGTTGCCTCTATTGAACAATCATTATGATAAGAAAATGCCAATAGGAATTCAAATAGACGCCTATCCCTCGCCCAGGCTTCTCTTCTTGCCCTGCTCCATAGGAAAAAAATCATTCCACGTGGATTTCAGCAGATGTGTGCTCAAGCATTAATACTTATACACAGAAGTATCATAAATAATATTCATATTCACAATGGCCACTTTTCATCTTTTATAACTTATGTATTACTGCTTAAGGCTTGTACTTAGTAATCATCTTCCAGCAGATTGTCGCTGCACGAATAATTTCGATTGCAGATATTTAAGGGGTGATGCCTCAAGTGTTCTTCCTTCCTCTAGTATATAGGAAGTTCATGGCGATCTTGCCTTTCATTTAATGACCTTTGAAACAAGCATTGTGGATACTTATAATCATCTTAAGTACCTTCTAGTCTTACTCATAATATATAATAACGAATTTACCATCTATATCCAATTTCTACACATGCTACCTGTTTGCTTTTCAACTATATGGAAAAACCATAAAGATAAGTGAATGTATATCATGGTTATATGTATATGAAAGCATTGGAGTAATGTTTGAGGGACTTTTCTAAATATTTAAAGGACTACAAGAAGAAAATGCGTGTAATGGGGATGATTCATCAAGTTAGTCAATAGTCAATAGTAGATATTAAAGGCCACACCAGGGTAGCTTCATATACGCTTTTCGTTTTTGCCTCTATATAACTGGATCTTGAACCTGATCATTCGATCAGCCCGTACAGAGTAGTGTCAGTTAAGTAACTATCAACTCATATATCTTTAGTGTCCGTGACTTACTCACTCAGTTTACTCATTATTGAGCAGATACAATTAGTGACAGCAGCTACCACATCAGCGTGTAATCTGTTTATTATTTTTCGTATATTTAAGAAATTGTTTAGGAGTGGATATTGTCATCGTGTTTACAAGTTTTTGTTTTTATCATTATCTGCTTTGCATTGACGCACATACACATACTTCATTCTCATTATTGGCTCTGGGTGTTTACACGTAAGAACGTAAGTTGTTTTCTGTTTTCAACTAATAATAGTAATTATTTGTTGTTCATTAACTAGATAACTGCTATGAAGAGATATTGGAAAGATATGAAGAAGGGTGTAGGGGAATTCAAAATATTTAAAAATCTACTATGGGCTTTGGAAATATGGTTACGTGAGTAATATTTTAGTTTTCTTCTTTGGAGACCTTGAATAACATTATGAAACAATCGTCGATGGTGGAAAAGAGAGGTTAAGTCAAACAAGTAAGTAAAGAGAATCTTCATCTCTCAGCATGTGAATTTTAATGTGCTGCTGCTCTTTACAATCTTAAGTAAAGTTAGCTAACTGAATAGGATCGTTTGCACACACGGAAAAAAGTCATTATTTTTTTCATTCGCAATATAATTATAAATCCACACCTCCTGATTCTATTGGAGAGATTGTAGGGCGGGTCACCAACAACATGCCTTGCAGATTATCTAATTGCCAACTGGTCGTAAGCATAGATTTCGCAATAGCACAGGCTGTAATAATTATTATATCTCAAATATTGCCAAGCATGCTTAGTTCAAATGGGAGCACAGTTTGTGTCTCCAGTGGAGATATGATTTAATCTTTGTGTACTGGACGCCTCTATAGCTGTATTGGGGCAATGTGACACATAGTAATGAACTGTATCTATATTTATTCATACTGAAAGTTCATCTAAAGGTTTTTTCTTTTTTATTATCATTACTTGATTGAGTGACTGATGCAAAAATAGGGGAAGGAAGGAGTGAAAAAAGATAAATATATGCGAACGTCTCCCTTCAATTTTTCCTATCCTGTTGTTAAACGACAGCAAACATAGTCTATTTAAAAACTAGTGAAATTAGGGTTCTTCTGACGCAATCTTGACTTAAGTAATACTAGGATAGTGTCAAATTTTGACCCTATGATCTCTCTATCCTTTTTAGCTCATACATGAAAATGATAACGAGAACGAGAGCGAAAGAGATGAGGTTGTGGCACGTTTGTATGATAGACGAGAATGGAGAAAAATGCTGAACCCTGGTCGAGTTGCAAGAAATCAAAAGATTTCGTAAGATTGTGATCAAGGAAAACTGGTCAGATCTGGTATATAGAGGTAATGATCAGACGACAAGGGGTATCACAAAAAGCAGGCCCATCCGTACTTCTTTCGTTTCTATCACTCTCTGTAGATACATGTGAAGTCTTCTTCATCATCTTTCCTCTTTTCTTCTATTGAAATTGTCTGCCTCCCCAAGTTGTAAACATATACTAAAGTACAATTTACGTCCATCAACTACGGCTTCATCATCACTCCTTCTGCAAATCCTTCCCTGAATATCTGGTACTGCTGCGGATTACAATCACTAGGCCACCTTTTGTCTTTCCAGACCTCCGGTTAGTTCATCGTTAGAACTCATTCAATCTGTGCATCTAAAAAGCAGGCAAACGACTTGACAGGCCATTTCTAATAGTTGTGTCATACATTGTAGACCATTAAATTCAAGACTGGTTACATTACATAACTGAATTACTATTTGCACGACTGTAACACGTGTTTTTATATATTAGGAGTTCTTGGAGAAGCCCTGTTATTTCACTTTAAGTGCGCTGTCCAGCAGCATCATGGAGCCCGAAACCTCTCCTGCTCTGAAGGATACTGACGAAGCGGGAATCACACATAATTGCGGTGTCTTTGGATGTATTTCAACAGGAGAAACCCAAATCGATGTTGCCCAAATAATTTGTTTGGGCCTCGTTGCTCTGCAGCACAGGTTTGACTGAATATCTCTTTACATCTCTTACCTTGACCCACAAATAAAAGATTCAAGTAGATTTTTTACTCAACAATAAGTTATTTAAATTTGACTACCTCCTTGAAAAAAATCTAATTACTGGTTTCCAAGAAAATACAGCTGCTCTGGTTATGCGCAAAAAATGAGATTGCTATTGAAGGCATAATTTTGCAACTTTGCAGAGGCCAGGAAAGCGCTGGCATTGTAACTTCTAAAGGCGAAGATACAAAACGATTCAGTATGCACAAAGGTATGGGTTTGGTGTCCCATGTGTTCGATGATCATGCAATGCAGAAGCTGAAGGGAAAACTAGGAATAGGACACACGCGTTACTCCACAACGGCGGAATCAGAAGCTCTCAATTGCCAACCTTTCGTCGTTCACACACAACATGGTGCCCTCGCAGTTGCTCACAATGGTGAACTTGTTAATGCCGAGTCTCTTCGCAAAAAAGTACTTGATTCCTTTTATGACAGGTTTTTATACTGAAAATTTAAATGCTTATTCTGCATGAGATTGATTTACACATGAGATTTTTAATTTGAAATTTATTACATTTGTTATTACTATGAGCTATTATGTACCATTATATATTATATAATATCATTCACTTTTGGCGTATATGTTACTTTAGTTATTATATTTATAGGTCCTTGATCGTGGTGTAGGATTGTCTACTATGTCCGACTCAGAACTCATAACGCAAGCCTTGTGTTTAAATCCACCAGAGGGAGAGCACGAAGGTCCCAATTGGCCAGCGCGTATCAAACATGTCATGAAACTTAGCCCGTTGTCATATTCATTGGTCCTCATGTACAGAGACAAAATCTATGGGGTAAGAGATCCCTATGGCAACCGACCCCTCTGTTTGGGGAAATTGGTCCCCGTCAGAAGAGACCCAAAAAGCCAGTTGGTGGTTCAAGATGTTGAAGGATGGGTCATTTCCTCCGAATCCTCTGGTTTCCTTTCCATTGGAGCTCGTTACGTACGAGAAGTAGAGCCTGGAGAGATTGTTGAATTGACCAAAGACGGTGTCAAAAGTATTGGCATTGTTGATAGACCTGATGACAAGCTTCCGGCATTCTGTATTTTTGAATATGTATACTTTGCTCGCCCTGACTCAATTTTCGAGGGTGAGTTCTTTTATTGCTTGGATAGAAACGCACAATTATAGCACTAGCGACGTAGTTAAGCCATGTAGCCATTACGGCGATGATGGTGGCGATATTGAAGTAGAATGAAGTAACAAAATTGCAAATGTACTTATAATTTAGAAATCATGCCCATAGAATTTCATCGCTTAAATAATATAAATTATAGAGTTTTTTCACTTAGCAAAACAAATTATTAAAATTATATTTAGTATATAGTTTCAGCAGTTGAATAATATAAATCACACAAACTGAATTAGCATAAGCAAACTACTTTTGGAGTTACCCGGGTTGTAGCAATAGATACCGATTTGTAAGCAATGATATCTCTAGGGTTAAATACTAAAATGATACCGGGTGTCAACAACTTTGGGGCACATAGCAACGGGTTATAAAAATGGGATTTTTAACGATTTGTTCGATTAGTGAAGTTAACTAAATCCCATACTATACATATACATAAATGAATTAAGATATAATTAAATTGTTCAGATGTAAACTGTTATTTTTTTAGTTCCTTCATTTGATTTAAATACTTTACTTCAATTCTACCATCAACGTTACGGCGATGGCTAATTCGCATGTCTACCTTTAATTTATCACAATTGAATGGGAATGAACGGGCCAATTGCAACAGGACCATATATTTGCAGGTCAAGTTGTTTACTCGGTCCGGATGCAGTGTGGTAGAGAGCTGGCGAAAGAAGCACCTTGTGATGCGGACATCGTAAGTTCCGTTCCAGAATCCGGTACCGCAGCTGCTCATGGCTACGCACGCCAGTCCGGCATTCCTTTTGCAGAGGTACTGTGCAAGAACCGTTACGTCGGCCGAACCTTTATCCAGCCATCGACACGACTTCGCCAGTTGGGTGTTGCGAAGAAGTTTGGAGCTCTACTCGACAACGTTTACGGCAAGAAGATTGTTCTTATAGATGATTCCATAGTTCGAGGTAACACAATCGGACCGATCATCAAACTTTTGAGGGATGCTGGAGCGAAAGAGGTATGCATGCTGTTAAATTCCGTAGTATTTGTTTTTAAATTCCAAAATATCATTAATTGGGCTTTTATTTCAACAATCTACCACCAAAAAGTGATTCTTGTACCTCTACTATTTTTTGCATTTATTTAGGTACACATCAGAGTTGCCTCGCCTCCTATCAAATATCCTTGCTACATGGGTATCAATATTCCCACACGTGAAGAGCTTATCGCTAATAGGCTAGACCCTCCTGAGCTCGCAGAATTCGTCGGTAAGCATGTTTAAATTTACTTTTAAGTGAATTTATTTTTTAAATGAATATACAAAAATTTCGTATAGATTTCAAATGGTATTTATTTAGATTGTGTTTTTGAACTTGAATTGATGCTATTCACAGGTGCTGATAGTTTGGTTTACTTGTCAATCGGGGGTCTTAACAGCGCAGTAACTTATTCCATTAGGGAAAAAGATCCCAAGAAAATCGGACATTGCGTCGCATGCTTGTCTGGCCACTACCCGGAAAAGCTCGAATGGTAGCTTCTCATCTGACTTGCTCTTCTTCATCTGAATGTTATAAACTGTACTTTTCCAGGTTACTTCGTTCCTCCGGGTTTATTGAATTGCCCATATTCACAGTAGGGAAGTAATCATATATGTTCTTCACGAGAACTTAAGTTAAGCAGAAAAATCTGCGGTGGTGCGGTATGTGCAATGTCAAATATTTTACATCCTTCTAAATATATGAAGGTCAAACATACAGGGCTGTAAATATTATATCCTCTATAAAATTTTTAGTGATTTTACTCTTTATTATAGATATATTTTACCCATACTGGAATTTATAGATGTAGCTTGTTGACATTAAGATAAATCAGAACTATTTTCGACATTTATTATTTAAGAATGACTTTTGTGTGTATATGTGAGAGATAGTGTGTATTGTGCGCCAAATTTTTGTAGCAGCTTGGAGCCATTCTTGTTTGATAAAATTTTGTGGAAATATGCTATCTATTATTTACCGTTTCGTAAATTATATTAAAAAAAAGTAGAATTTATTCTTACGTTTCCCCCCACCTATAAAGGAGAAACATAGACTATAGTAGTTTGAGTTTCAAGAATTAGTTCATTTTACTGTAAACTTTTATGCATACACATAATTATTTTTACGACGTTACGGCCTCGGAGTATATAGAGGCTATTATAGGGGAATATATGATGGCACATATAATCTTGTTGTTATTTAGACAAGTATGTGTAAAGCACTGTGTGTACATACATTCGATGATGAAATAAATTCAATTTATTCAGTAAGTGTCCAGTTTTAAGTGTAATTACTTCCATGTTAACATCCCAATAATAATGAAAGCATTCAGTTTATTCGACATAAAGAAAGTACTAACAGGTATCAAATAAACAGTAAAAGCCTGCAAAAACTGAAGAGATAACGTAATGACTACACTGGACCTAAACACGAAAATTTTCGGCTTTTAAAAGTCCCTGTCCACACCAATATTCGATATCTTCTACTGTTTTCGGACAATCCGCAGTGAGAACACAGCTACCATTATCAGTTACCAGTACATCATCTTCTATTCGTATAGCAACACCTTCGAATTCTCGCCCAACTTTAGTCATAAAATCTCTTTGATTAGAATTCGTTCTGATGTAGATACCAGGTTCGACCGTGATCGCCATTCCGGGTAACAAAGGTTCATTTCTCTCAATGGATGGTGTGTCGTGTACATCCATTCCTAAGTAATGACTAACGTGATGGGGGCAGAACCTCAATGCGACTGCAGAAGAACTACTTGGCTTAACATCGAGACTTGGGTTTATGATCCCCAATTCTTGGAGGCCACGTACCAGCTGTATTCCCATCATCTTGAAAAGTTGATCCAGGGTAATGCCCGGTTGCACTTGTTTAATTAGATAACATTGAAGCTCTAACAACATTTGGTATAAACTACGATGATGATCATTACTAAATTTACCAGATACAGGCCAAGTCCGTGTTATATCACTACAATATCCGAATAACTCACATCCTGCATCAACTAATATCATATCCTCCGGATTACATTTGTTTGTATTAAATACATAATGAATAACATTAGCCCTAGAACCAGAGGCTACTACAGGTGGATAGGCTAGGCGTTCCGCTCCTCGTACCCGGCACTCGTAATCGATTTTTGCCCATATTTGGTGTTCAGTCACAGGTGTTGAACTGCCTTCCTTAGCTCCACAGTATACTAATGCTTCCTTAAAGGCTTCTGAGGCTACCTTACAAGAAGCCTTCATTAGGTTGATTTCACCAGGTGACTTCATGACTCTCAGAGTATCAAAAATGGATCTAGGATTTTCTACTCCATTGACTTCCATGGAAAATGGTTCCCGTACTGCTTTCTCAACAAATTTGCTATCTTCACACCAAACTACAATGTTTCTACCAGAATTATAAAACTGCTTCAAAAAAACTGGGAATTCTGAAGTAAGAAAGGCCTCGTCAAAGCCAAAATAATCAACCGCAGCTTTGGGCGACGTTTTCGGACCATCCCATAAATCTCCAACAGGATCTGGGTCCCCCAGAAACATAATATGTCTCTGTTCATTAGGCGAGGATATTAACACAATGAAAGCGTCATTATCATAGCTTCCACTCAAATAAAAAAAGTTAGAATTTTGTCTAAAGGGATACGGGATGTTTTCTGACATGTACTTTTTCGTTGATGCTGGGACAATGATCATATGGTACAAGTCCTCAGATTGATTCGTTTTGGTTGCTACTTCGGTCGCCAAATTTATTACTGATTTTCGTCGATGACGAAACTCTTGTTGTGATATTCCCGGTAAAATCTAATAATATTAAAAACATAGTATCAGTATTTTGTATTATTAATGACGTTTGGAGGAAACTTTGTAGTTATGGTGGGGGCAAGTAGTTCGAAAATCTGTACATTGCCGGAGAAAAGTTCACGTTAAAAAATACAATCGGGAATTTATTTCCACTCCAAGGATAATTTCCCGATAAAAAAGCGAGAGAGAAAGAGAGATAATACCACCCAATGCGGAGAGAAGCCCGACAATATTGCCTTCTTACTTACTACAAATAAACATGGCATCGCTATATGACAACATTTTTCATCTTATGCCTCAATATCATTTGCTCCATCAAATTATTCCAAATAATTATAGGAATATAAGATAAGCAAAATGTTGTCAAAGGAATCGGAATGCCTTGGTTATCTGTAGTAAATACGAAGGCAATCGTCGCCAAACGTTTCTCCGATCGGGCAAACGTTGCAACGTTTCCTTCCCGAATAGATCCCCGGCCAACGTTTGTCCACGCTCCACTACGTATTTTAACGTATTTATAAACTCCCTTGAAATTTTTGTTAAGTTTTTATTTTTTCCACGATCTCATCTCCTATAGTACAGACGTAAGAAAAAAGCTCCTTCTCGAGCGGCAATATTATTATTACATAGTTCGGGTATAACAGCGGATTTTCAAGGAATAAACTTACGTTATCAGAATCAGATTCAAAAAATTCAGGATGAGATTCAAACGTCGGTTGACCAAATGACAAAGTCTTCGTCTTCTTGAACCTCGTGTCAAGGGTGGCCCTGCGGGAGGTGCTGGAAGTAGAGAATTTGAGGGCCGAAAGATTTCCGAAGGATTTGGATTGGAGGGCAGACATATTTCCATAAGATTTGGATTTCATGGCCGAAATGGCCCCATTTAAGAATTTCAGTCTCATTTTAATGGCCTGAAGTAAAAAACAAATTGTATTGTCAATTGTGTAGGATGTAGGATACTGTTCCAATTCCAATAGTATATTTGTAATAACAAACTGTTCCTAATTCAGTTTGTGTGCCCGTAAGTAATAAGTAATAATATGCATATAATGAGCAATCAATTGATTTAAATTCAAGACAATTATTAGTCTTTTATAAGTAGTAATCGGTACTATAAATTACAAATACTACAGTACATACAAGTTAAATTTTTATTGTTGAAATGTGTCTATAACCTGTTTTTGCGCTTAATGCTCCAAAGGAAACTCCAGTAATGGAAAAATGCTCCAAAATGATTGCGAAAGAGTCTGGAAACCTTAAAAGGAGTATCTTATTAATGTTATATAATCGCTCTCCTTTCCTAGCAAAAAGTAACTTAACTTTAATTACTTACTTTAGTATACTTATAATAAAGCACTTTATATAATAAAGTTCTTTTAACTTTAAAAGATTATTCTATTAGGAGGCAAACCCGCCAGATCTGAGTTCAAATGTTTCAATCTTCCCTCGCAAAGTCTCATCGAATTCATTGAAATAAAGTTCCTCCGGGTGAGTTTCGATGGTTTTGTCATCATCGACGGCTCAAAATCTTGATATTTAACCCTTTACAGCCGTTTCATCCCTTGATCCGCAGCTTAAGAGTTTCATGGTTATTTGTATATCGCTTCAATCATTAATGCAAATGCCCATTATGTATTTTACCATTTGTAATACATTAACTGTATAGCCATTATTAACTTAACTAAGCTTTAATCACCTGGTGGACACTTGAATAACGTTAGGACAGAAAAGTAGTTACATAATTGAAGGAAATCCAAGGAGATAGCGTTCTTAATAATTGTGTATACCTATGTCGTAAAAAATTGGATGTACTTATACCATATACAGTATAATGTGACCGTATACCATATAGGAAAGGGAGAGGGGCCGATTGTGTAAAATTTGTGATATCATAAAGAAGATATGAGATGAGCTAGAATATTGTAGGAATATGGAGGAAATTTAATATACAATTAAAGGAATTAAATATGGGGTTGATATTCTAGGAATGAAGAGGGGGTGATATTATAAAAGGAATGGAAAAAGAGCGAAGATATTAAAGGTTAGAGGGAGTAATATCCCTATTAAAAGAATGAAGGGGGCACTGTTAGACAAGTAAAAAGAGTAAAATATTGGAAGTTTCAGGGGATAATACTTGCTAGAAGAATAAATGGGAGTAATATTAGAAGAATAAATGGGAGTAATATTAGAAGAATAATTGGGAATAATATTAGAAGAATAAATGGGAGTAGTATTAGAAGAATAAATGGGGTAATGTTGGAAAAGATTCCATGGGGGAATCTTAGAAGATTTCATGGGGTACTATTAGAAGGTCAAATGGGATAATCTTAGAAGATTAAGGGAGGTATTATATTAATAGAAGTTGTAGGTATAGATGTAGATGTATAATAGCAATAATGACGATAATAGTGTAATGCAATGTGTGTGTATGTATATGCACATGTGACATATACAAGCGTACATGTATGACATAAAAAGTATAGAGAAGTACTAGATAAGAAGCATATAAGTTGTTGTTTGATGGTTGAATAGTATAGTATGTATAAGATAAATTTGCAGTGTCCTGAGGGTTGAATCCTGAAACATTCCTTACAAGGTCGGATGAATTATCCTATCGCTGACCCAGTAAGCATAGTTACATTCATTTGGTATTCTATAAACGTGTTGCTGACTGGCGCTGTACATGAACACTATAGGACTTGGTGTAGAATAGAAACTCGGTGTGGCTGCAGGTGGGCTCTATTCTTCCTTGCAGAGATTTATTTTATAGTTTGAGAACCCAAGGGAGTGTCCCTTGAGCACTTATAAGCAGACATGTTCGCTTGCATGTGTGTTTATGTGAACGTTGTATCTTGCTCTGTATCTTCTTGCATTCAATTCAGGTAGCCCCATGACGACTTCTTCCCTGCCATTTATGCTAAAAAGCTAAGGAAATCTTCCCTTATATCCACCCTTGCCTATATTTCACCATGCCCATTGTTTTGGCTCTCTTCCACCTTTCCACCTGTCCTCCTACACCAAAGTATAGTCTCATCTTAATAGTTCTCTCTCTCTCTGGTTTTATTCACTCTCGGAAATATCCCGGGTCCCTAAAGGAACAAGGATGTTCTTTTTTTCTCCCTCTCTCTCTCTCTCTCTCTCCCTGTATCTTGACTTTTTTTTCTTGACAGACACATGAGTAGCAGTTAAGCAGACAAACTATAATATTAAAGTGGAAGGTGAGGTCCACACTGTTTCATCAGCAACTGTGTTCACTTCATGATATGGCTTGACTAACCTAATGAGATACGAAAGAATCATTTTTTCCTCGTATTGTTGCAGACGGGTTGTCACACCCATGTGGAAGTTTTTCTATCATCTCACAGCAAGATCAGATCAGGTACGTTTTCCTGCGCCTCATACGGGTTTCTCGGCGCCGTTCTGGCCCACTATACAACACTTGGTTTCGCACACCAAAGCACTCCTTTTGCCAATTAAACTTTCTACCCAAGAAACTTGAACCAAGCTACTTAACCTATAGATCATAACATGTCCCGACGTTCGTCGTCTTTACACAATAGTGTAGTCAGTGTATGAAGGTTAGTATGAAAATGCATTGTTATCCTTGTTTTTATATAAGAATCACGTAATTATAACATTAATCCTTTTTCGAGCAGAGGACTAAATGTTAATATTCTGTTACAGTCATGTGTGTGCATGTGTATTCTTACCTTTCTGTAAAAATGTGTATGTTAATGAAACTATGTATGTATATGCAGTGTTTTTCAATCAAACCTCATTTATACTCGCTCTGCCTTTTTAGTGTGTATACAGCAGCGATACAAAATACAACCCAACTGACTTGTAATATTTACACATGCAGGCCATGCACACACACATTACATACATCCTACATGTACATAATCTTCGTTTACAATAATAAAATACTTTGATTAGGGCGCCGTATGGAGTAACGATGCTAACGACAAGGATAAGACCCTTTGGGTAGAGGGCGGGTCAAGGTCAGAGTTGACACACCTATCACATTTATACTTAAATTGACAATCTCACTATCCCATTTCTCCAACAACTCATATAGGCAACACGTGACCTGGAAAAAGAGCAGAAGATTGGGAAAAAGACAGAGAGAAGGAAAGGAACCAAGAACGTAAAATTTTCAAAAACGATCTCTCCCTCTCACTCTAGCTCATAACTATCCCCATTTATTTTTTCATCTATATACTTTATTTGAAGACAACTTTTCAGGTTTGTTACTTTTTCCAATTGTGGTTCATATCCAGCTGAGGTAAAATGGTCTCCTCTTGTCACCCTACAAGGTAACAATGACTTTTTTCTATCTAAAATATCAACAATGATCACCTTCTTTCTAACTGGAACTGGCACTGACCCTGAGGGTAAACCGTTTACAAATACAAAAGCCGTATGTATTTACAGTGTAAATGATCTGGGAGATGCAAGGAACAAGTGGATAGAGAGCGCGAGGTATAATGGAGAGGAGCGAGGGCTGCTTGCAACTCTTAAGCTCATGTAAACTCTTCATGGATAACATTATAAACGGAAATTGGCTTGAATGAATAGGCAACCGAAAGATTCATCATCATCTGCTTCTTCGGTTTTGTACAGGGTTCTGTCTAAAAATGCTAAAAGGCCTGGCGACAAACTCTCCATTCCACAAATAGGCCAAGATGTTGGCAACTCTCCTATATAATAAAACCTGACGCTATTCCTTCACCACTTGCAATCTCTCCGGTATCCACCCACATATACTCTGCCCTATACCTTTGCTCGAGTTTCATTCATTCCAACATTTTTATAAACATGCTATTCTTAGTCAAAATAATTTCTCTTCAAAAAAGACAATATCATTCATTTTACTCGTTTAAAATGCTATTAAATATATATATACGGTTTTTGGTGTAATGTCATACCTGTTGTGTATGCTAAAGCTTTAAAAGTGCCTTTTTATTATAATTTATAGTAGATCATTTGTAAATGGAGTGTAAATTTTAAGAAATAAAGATTCTGCGCGACGTAGCAACCATGGCAGAGGAACCCACGATTCAAAACGAGAGTATACAGTTGGTGGGTAAAAACATGAACTTTCTTGAGTTTTATGTAACTGGTTGTGAGCCAGTATGCTAAAGACATTAGCTTTAAGTTTCTTCTTCGTAGTTATTACACTTTCAGAGAAAAAAGTATGTGTGTAAGAGAGAGAGAGAGTACCAGTGAGCAGCTGTCATTTGATTTTACTAGAGGCTCCATACATGTAGCCCCCTAGAAAGATCTGTTTTAAGCCACATCCCAGTATTGGGTTGAATGGGAAATTGGGGTCGGGAGTAGTTTAGTCTTTGGTCCGCTCTCAGTTGGTACTTTTGAGTACTTGGGATTGGAAAAGAAACAGAAACTCTTACATATACTCCATTCATTAAGAGCTGAATGAGATTGGGTTGGATCATGCAGTACTCGTCCACAACAACGGAAAAATACTTTATATTTAGTTGTACAATGCACACATGATGAAATTGCATAGCATTATTGGACATAAGTATCGACACTTGTTGATCTGAAAGGTAAAATATCGGAGTTAAAGATGGTAAAATTGCACTTTGTGTATTTCTCCGGGGCTACTCTTAAACTCGTCCCATATCTATAAAAGTAATGATGATGACAAATATTTCCCTTATCCATTAGCTCACGCCCGGGTATTCCTAAAGTACATCCGGTATTGTGCATGTAAATATGTTAAATTTGTTGAAATTATGCCCAAGTTATTCAAAACTCTGGCTCATGTGCAGTATTTGACTTTTGCTGACTTCGTGTATGTGTTTTAAGCTTAACGAACTTGTATTATTTAATGTTGAGTTGGAAATAACAAAGGGATAAGTATAGGGTGGAGGATGACATAATGCTATTCCATTATAGAACATGTTACATTGCAAGTTGATTCGTAAGGGACGGAATGTAAAAATCCAGCATGTATATAAAAAGGCTTTGTCTATTGCAACACTTTATATTTTCCTTCTTAAGCAGTTTTGAAAAGATGCAAAAATTGACGTGATTTGTCCATGTTAGTATTATATAGGCATGTGACGCAGAACTATGTGAGCAGAGAATACGGGATGTTGGCGAGATAATGATGGTGGATGGCGTACTGAAGTAAGCAATGTGGGAGAAGACCGGAAATGTACGCATATGTTTCTTAATCTACAGACAAAGCATGGGAAACTTGGAAGGATGTGTATGTATATGCTCTTAAGTGTGGAAATTTTTATGAAGGGATGTGACTGTTCACTTGAAAATGTTCAGAGAAGAAAACCGAACCCCCTTGATGAAAATGTTTAAATCCGAGAACGAAAAACCAGATCCTCTCAGTGGGCCCTTGATCTGACAAGCACCCTTGCTCGCTTCCTCTCTCTGGTTTGAGTCGCCCCTTTCCTAGAGCTCTTCATGATTACCATATGGCCAAACCTTGTTTCCGTGTTCCCTATTCCATATGATGATTACTTGGAAGGGCCTTAAGTGTAAAACCTGTTCATCGGCTGAATGAGCAGCTGACCCGCAGGAGCGCTAGCCCTCTCTCTCTCTCCCTTTCTTTCTGATTCTCTCTCCTTGAAGTGTGGTGTATATAAGGAAAAGGACTGATTCGACTCTATTTCTTACTTGTATAGCTGATATTCAATTCTGTACACCTTTATTTATTTCCATTTATAAAAGGCGCAAGTTTGATCTAACAATGCAGTGCCCAAGCTTTAAATATTAACCAAGGTAAATCATTATGCATGGAAATGTGACTAGCGACTTAGTTTAGTGTAGATGTGAGCGATGAGAGCTACATACTGGAGCTACAGAGACAGTATAAAGTAGACGTGCCAAGGGAAAATACGCTTTTGTAATAATATTAATATATAAATATATATACGCCCACTCACCTGCAATTACATTAAAATTAGATGTCGGGTAAACGGAGATGTGGGATATAAGTGGCGGTATTAGTAATAAAAATAATAGGAAAAGTAATATAAATTGAATGAGATAAAGAATGGCAAGGTTTGCTGTCATGTCGCCTGGTACACTGCCACTGGAGCTCCAACATGTTTTCTCATGCCCATGTAATAATACGCATACGATTATATATACTCTTGTGTTTTATATGACATATAGGGCTACAATAAGATTTGAGCATTTGGAAGAGAAGCACGGATGGTTGTGCTTTTGTAGAATTAAATTGTGTAGACTGCGATTAATTATGACAAAGTCGATGGGTCACAGATATAATATATATATAATATATATAGATATAAATGTACATACAATTATGTATGTGCATGTATTTATAAAAACACTGATGAGAAGGTAATATTAATGAATTTCTTGGCGAGTAACTGTACTTCTTTGGAATATTCAGTATCATACCTCTTCGTCTCATTCAGTTCACATTTCTCAGCAAACTAATTTCAAATGATCATGATCAATAATCAGTCTTGACATATTGATTACTCTACTCGTATTCGTTTTGAGAGTAGAATAAAAAACTACTCACATATAATATCTAACCTAGAGTAAAATTATATTTTGTATATTTTTCCGTTCCACAGTCGGCCACTGTATCATTCCGCCTTTGTGCAGTTTTCTTTCTCTGTTCGGTTGCAAACGAATAAGCGAGTCTGACTTCATTCTTCTGGCTCCCACCGTTTTTCACCGAGATGGCCTATATCTTAGTCAGTCCGACGGTAGTAACTTGTTGCTTCCGATTCTAACAGTCCCCACCACGGGCGGATGATTGAAATGACTCGAAGCACGATCTTCGTCCTCTTCTGAAGTGTCGGCGACTCCGTCTCTCGAGTTGCCGCATCCAGGGGAACGACAAGTGCACCCATTACTATGATACCTTTGGTACGTCTTTTCGGCGACGTGTATGCACACTTTACAGGGCCAGTATAAACACAAACAAGGTAACAGTAGAGACATGGCAGTCATGCAACCCCACCGCCAAAATTTTCGGTGCGGGGCACATGAACAAGGTTTATCGGCGCAAATGACTCCACCATCCGGTTCATGATTTTTACCACAATGGTAAAATACAGCTTTCACACAGCACAGACATGTCAAGTAGTCAAGTAAAGGTTCGGGTCCACAATGTATACTCTTGGAGCATATCCATCGGGAAGGGAGTGGCCTTGGCGTTGCACAAGCTTCACACCGACACTTTCTACAATAAGGACACACTATTGATGACTCGGCCAACTTGACTTTCCCACTACTGTCCGTTGAGTCACCTAACAAAGATCTTTTTGTTGGCTGAGTGGTCACCACTTCATCCTGACTACTTGTATCACTAATATTTTTAACCTTCTTCCGAGAATTCGTAGGAAGTCTCACTTGTTCAGCAGCAGTGACACTTGAATCAATTCGGTTTTTACTGTTTGAGCTATTAGCTCCACTACTGTGATGTTGCAAAATTGGGGCACCCAAGTATAAATTCCTATGTCTTTCTGAGCTGGGTCTTGGTTGATCCAAAGATATGGGTCGAGCGGGAGGTGTCGGCGCTCTCCCATCACTCGCTGATCCAACAGCATGGACTGGGGCGAGATGGGAGCGGGACAGTGGTCTCACGAAAACAGTTGGCTCACTTGCTGCACTCGAGTTGTTCCGGGAAGACGGCTGCTGACCCGCCAAAGGGCTACCCACAAGTCTTGAAGCCGTTCCCGGATAAGTTCGTGTCGCAGTACTTGTACGGCTGCTAAATCCATTCTGGGCCATAACGGCTGAGCTCACTTCTCAAAGCAATACCAAAATGAACTTCACACTGCCAGCAAAGTTTCAAATATTTTTTCCCTGCATAATATCCTAAAATTCTCACTGGCTGACTCTCTACCAAACAATTAGCAACTTTGCTTTAAATCTACAGGAAACGGTCACCACCACCTCTACCCATTTTGATATCCGGTAGAGCTTCCATGGCTCTTAACATCAGTTCATCTTTTCTCATTTCTGATGAGTCTTTCATTCTTGACTTAATCGATTTCGGCCCATGACTCTCTTCTTCTTCTCCCACTGATATCTGTAAATATATGAAGGACATTATGCCAATAGGTATCACATAATTGCTCACTTTCATCAATCTCAACACTTGTACGCACAATAGCATTAGATCTCTTCCTCTCAAACTAGTTCATCTACATACATGCTGCCACTTGTTGCTTCTCCTACACAGAGTTGCTATGTTGCTATATACTCGAAAATAATTTTTCTGCCTAAAAATAAATTATTTTGAAAATAGTATAATACCTGATGATGGTCAACAAATGAACCTTGACTGCCACACATTACCGATGAGGCTCTGTCACACGTACCCTTTTAACCAACAAGAGATCTTGTTGGCGCTCAGCAATTTTACATGTACACAAGGAACCAACTACAGATATATAGGGCGACGTTTATAACACAGAAGATCTGTATACGCACTCACTCACACACACACACACGCAGGGAGAGAGAGAGGATGTAAGAGCCAAGCAATGAACAATTGTAAAGATGAAACTGAATACTCTTTCAGCTCTGTCCTGTTGCTCGTCCGTGCTTCAACAAGGTGACTACGTAGACAAGATTTTTTCTAACCAACTTTACTGCTTACTGCCGTCTGACTGTGACTGAATGGGGAAATAAGGGGATCGGCAATGGTCACGAAACAACTCAAGGGAAGTATTTTCAAGTGAGTCAAAGAATATAAGCTACTCTTCGGTTATGGTGTGGCCACGAGAAGACGAATACTGAAACTCTTTTCCTCTATTTCTTCAGCTGTACCACATCTCTGTACATTACATTCATCCACATACACACACACACTCACACATTCATACACACATACACACGTACATTCATTCCCACCCCATTCCATCCGTTTTCATCTGCAATTCTGCTCCCATCACCAGCGGCAATGAGGATCGACGCCAGAGCGACACCACGCCAACTCACTCATGAACCTCTCGCTGAATGAAACACGCCCTTCATATGAATGAAGATTCAGCGTCGCCACCAACGCACTACTCATCATCTCTACCATGTAGAATAAACTTAACATTCTCTTGCACACTATTAAGACAAGCTTAATATCCCAACCCATCTCCATATAACTACTCCTGTCACACCCTTTCTCTCTCTTGTCCATTGCATCTCTTTTGCTTCGCCTTCTCTTCAACTTCTCTCATCTCTTTTAGGCCACATCAACTCTAAGGATACAAAAATCAATCTTACTCTTATATAGCAGACGCTCATCCTAGTCATCCTAATTTCCAGCACATAAACACTTACCTTGCAGGCCATCGCTCATCAGTCTGTCTTTAAACATTTTGTGTCAGACCTCGTCCTCCCAAAAATTTTCAAATGGATATTCATTCACAGTGTGGTTGTACGTTCAAATATATATACTATGTACATATGTATTCAATGAACTGCAACCATGTCTCGCTTCCTTTTTCCCTCTCACAATAACAACAATAAATGAAGATTATACCAAGGCTCAACGACGATGATGATTTAGAATCTCAGCCTATTTTTGTCCGTAGTGTATCAATAAAGAACCACTAAAGTTTCCTCGTTCCTATATGCATACAGATAGCCAACAAGTCTATGCTACAACATCCTTATCTCCAACTGTACATCGGATTTTAAAAGGGACAGAGAGTAAACGGATGAAAGTTCATCCTTTACACAGCTAAATACATACAAAACCAAGCTGGCAAAGGTAATTGAATTAGATATTTATAGCACTCATTTGAGGATCGTAATGTTTGATAGGCAAAGCTTTCCATTGAACCATTAGTTGCAGAAGAGGAATGAATCAAAGATATAGATAGCAAGAGGCATATACTCGAAACCAAACAAATTACATAATATATATGAAACTTGTCAGAGTACAGAAGAATATTTGTGACATATTTAACATCATCCCCTATATACAGAGTAGAATAAAGCCGGGGCAGAAGTGGCCAACAGCACGCAAACATCCAGGATGTATGCATATATGTGCATATTTTTACTGGAACTAAATTCTATCAATACAGCAAACAACCAAGACAATAAAAGAAAATAGAACAATTTGACTAGTTTATCAGTAAAAGTCGGATGTCATAAACACACAGTGTACACATCTATGTGACTCGCAGAGTTCATGATTACTAAATTTGGTTTACTATTTGTAGTCGCTATACGCTGTTGTTTGGACACAAATAATGCATGGTAGCTGAAAATTAGCAGCTATATACGCAACTCTGAGAATTTTTTAGTTGTGTTGAAGCATCAACAATGAAACTCGTGCTTACCACCCTTTTATCATACTACAAGTATGAGAATTATGGTTTGAACATCACATAATAACATAATGTAGTCAAGGAAAAAGGTTGATGCGAGAGCTATGGACTTGAGAGCCAAGCCATGAAAGTCGCTCTGTGGAAAAAATTTGACACTTGCGAAATGACCTCAAGAAGGAAGAGTTCAACATGTCCATACAGGGGGTGATGTGCTTTCAATGCTCTGCAGTCTGCTTCACTTAAACTAAAAGTGCTCCAGCTTCTCTCTTAAACATGAGCGTACTTAAGTAAAAATGCACACACACACACACACACACACTTAAGCACCTACACACTCTCTGTTCATTCTTATTACACATATACACAAACTACAAACAACACACATATGCAGAGCACACACTTATTCAAACGCACACATACAAACGCCACATAATATTACTAAAAACACATCTGCGACAGGATTGATATAATCATCCGAGGACTGTTTTATACTTCAATTGTAAATACATATGCGATAACGATAGCGCCGTAGGAAGATTATTTCTTGTCATTATACAAGTGTCGGCCTCGTGGTCCAGTCCCACCAAAGTTAACGCAGGCAGGACGAATAAATTAAAAGCTATTAAAACCAACCAACACTCAGTCTGTTCAGTTCTTTAGTGAGAAGCAATGGACAGACTACTAATCCCTCTTCCACAGGATATTTGCACTCAGCACTCCTTAATCACATAGTTTTACCAGAGCTCATTAATTCCATTTATACATCTATATTTAAATTCCATGTTGCCTTGTGCATCCATTGCACATGTAACCCGGTCCGTCTTAATTTCCTCTCCCATAACAGACACTGAATTTTTATAGTATATAATATATGTTATGTGAAGCAACAAGTAGTAGCTTACGAGAAATTATTTTATCTAGTAATAAGATGTCACTTCAAAATCACTCATCTGGTTTCTTTTTTCTCAATGAACTTACGTATGAAAAGAAACGTTATACATACAGCGATGTCGGCGCATTCGATTAAGCTTCACCCGACAATAAAAGACACTTGTAATATTCACCAATTATACAAAAATCTTCCAGTGCCTACAGAATAAGCTTAAACTCTGAGATGTTATTCATGCGTATATGGAGATTTTTGATTCATATAAACACGAGTATAATATTATGTTGGTCGACCACGAGGAAAAACCTCACCAACATGTTATTGTGTTATCCTATATGTTATTCTAGTTGCATAATTTGCCTTTCATACCAACCTTTCTGGCGTCGGTGGTCTTTTTATAATTTTAAATTACTTTCAGCCCGTGTCTTATGATTTCACCAACATCATCAGGGAAGGTCTTCAACAACATGTTGGACTGGTCGTTATTTCTAGTTTCTAAGAAATAAATGTTTAAATAATCAACCCTATATAAGCGAATGTAGTTTTTCAAGAATATATTTAAAAAGCCCTTCAACATCCGGATAAAACATAAGCATTCTCCATTCATTTTTTAATATCTTTCCCCCTCAGGCTTCAACGTGTAAAATTTAGATGCTTTTTATGAACACACGACAAATACTTATAGGAACTCCCCAAGTCCTTGCTAATATTAATCCCCTATATACAATCATTACATACAATTGTAAGTACCTACATTGAAATATAGAGTTCTGACTTACTGCTACAGCTATAGTAGCCGTGCATTGTTGTGCTCGTAGTATTTGTGTGTGTACACATAAAGAAGGGCAAAAGAGAAAGTATTTTATTTACTACTGCATATAGAGTAATACTTGAATTTCATTGGACTTCATTAATGAATCCAAGTGGTGACAAAGCTTATTCCTTCAATGGAAACATGTACATACTTGTATTTATTTAAGTACACAGGTATACGTTTCGGTGAAGTCCTACGATAACGATAACTTGACAAACTTTATGCTACTGGATTTAACAAGTGTAATGATTGACATTTTAACACACGAAATTCAATGCCCTGGGGTAAAAATTCTTTCTCAAATAATTATTGCTAAACTCTTGATTCTTTCTACATATTATACTTTGGAAATGGTGCTAACGTCTGTATAAGCATTGCTTATAAACACTTGTTTATAACAATAATTTGAATGCCTACAGGGAAAAAGAAAGGCATTGAATTAGATTAATGTTAATGAAAGGGCTTATGCAATCTCCTTTGATTTCAAGCTTCAATTTCAAAGGAAATATAGAAAATGTGCGATACCTTTACATAAATCTTTCAGAATAATCTTAATAGAATTCTCTATTCACCTAAAATTACATGCCACCGCCATCAGTATTCCTGTATAGAATTATGTTACTTTTAACCCGTGACACCCTTATAAGAGAGATGTACATAGTCAACCAGAGTAGACCGCTGTATTCATATAAAGGGCAACGTTACAATAGTGAGATATTTCCAAAGGACCAACACATAGATGTGCGGACCAACACATAGATGTGCGAGTACAATAACATATTATTATTATTTGGCTGACGAGAAATAATAAAATAATAATTAAATGAATAACAGTAACGCAATAATTTTGATTTAAATATACAGGAATACAGCCATGACGCTAAGGAAATATAAGTATAGAGATGCATTGGTTGAACTTGGTGGCAGCCCTGCATGTGAACACTTTCAACCTTCTTATTACAAGTTGGAAACGAGCAACAAGTCATTCTGTATCGTCCAATCGTCCCTCATCATGACATCCCACTCATCACATTACACATCTATATTATTCGTATCTAGGAAGGCTTGATTGGTTTATTCACGGAGGAGAGAAAAGGAGCAGGACACATTGAGACTATAATGGTGTGTGTGTGTGTGTGTGTGCTTGCAAAGAAGATAAAGAACAGAAATGATAGAAAGGAGGCAAGGCAGAAGGATCTACCTTGAGAAAATTCTAACTGCACTAATGCCATAATATACAAACAATTTACAACAGATATTATTAGCTGGTGTCACCTTTTATGCAGATTATATATCTATTACTAAAAGACAAGGAACCACCACGGACCCGAAAGTTAAAATAGCATATTACTTCTCATGGAACTGCATAATAACAGTAGAAATAACGCCCTACCCATTATACCTGCATATGTATTAAAATACACTACAGAGGAAAATTAAAATGGTCCAAGAAATTACAAAGTAAAATGCTCCGATAATAAAAGTACACACAAACATATATATGAGCTATTTAAGTTTTCCCCACTACCTGCGAGCTATGATGCTGCGGTTTCTAAATTCCTTTTTATACATGTTGTATATTATATCCTTTTCATCCTGGCACTGGCATCTTATCTTATTGAAACTGTGAATATATATTTTAGCCTCCTTAATAATATCATAAAAAGTCTGCTGTGTGTAAAGATTCTACATACAAAATTATATAGATGGGGAAAATCTCATCTCTATATAATACCATACAGCTTGTGACTACCTTCAATCGATGCATAAAGCGAAACTGAGCGAGTATAGTAGCTACACATAAATACACAGAGATGCAAATATCATCAACATTTATATAGAAACTGTCAATACAGAAAAATCTCAAATGTGCAATTAACCAAATTCATCACATCCTCTGAAACTTCCTCCCGCTGATTTTGCACAAATCGCTACTCATATGATAATTCGTACATGTGATGATGGAAGCAACATCATCATCATTCAATGAATGAACTACACGAGCTTTCTAACTTCAATATCACATATATTACATGTACAGAACTTTTAATTTATATATATACTTAAACCAAATCTATGGCTGACGGTGAATGAATGAACTCCATATCATACTTACGTATATATAATTATATACTATAATTTACCTGATTATACGCCTGCACTATATTCAGTATTAAATATTTTGTTTGCACGTAGAGAATATGGTATATATCGTCACCAGAAACGTTAGTCCGACACTTAAAATTAGTTTTTAAATAATGTTTTTACAGTTATGCAACAGCCATTAATTACATATAGTCATTACAATATATATTATATTTGTCCCAGTAGAATTAAACTTATTACGCATGATAATTAATCCGATAGAAATAATGTCTACTTTTGCGTACAGTTACCAGTGTTGAGTATAGACGTATGGAAGATAGTATACATATAATACAATAAAAACGTTGGTTTTTATAAAAATACCCCAAGAAGTTCACTCCGATTATGAAAAATATCGAATATACTTAAATGCTATATACAAGAAAATTTTCTATAAATCCGTACCTTGATATGTGAACACCACTGATGTGAATATAACTTGTGCGATACAAAAATCCTTCCAATTCACCCGTCCTTTTAACACTTGTGCAACTCCATATATAAAGTATTTTCAAAATACAACTTATTTTCGGTAAAAAAGCACAGAATTTCTCTTTTTTACTTTTGTAACAAATAAATTCTTGCCTAATAAGCTGCAAAAACTTGATGAATGAAGATATATACGTACGTATATGCAGTGAATAATATACGTGAGATTGAAGTTGGAAACGATGTTATAACCTCACTCTTGCAACTCGTTATTCGAACTATGAATGGACGGTAAATGATGGTATGCCTGGTATAGTATGGCATGGTAAAAGTATGGTGTACGATTCAGGGGGTGAACGGGAGTGCAATTCATTCACAAAACGAGTTGTCCTTCTAGAGATTCGTCCATAAGTTGTGTCTGTATGCGGCATACATATATTTCCTTTTTGGAAATCGTTATGTTCTCATCTCGTGTATTATAGACCCTCACTCGTCTAGTAACTCCAACGTCGTGTACCTGTACTCTCTCTCTGCTTAATATTAAAGGCTGCATTATACATGAGCAACCGCCACATGTTTACCAAGACAGTTTCTAAAGAATATTCAACATTTACTGACCTTCCCGTCCCGTAATTTGTGGACGCTTCCTCGAGATTACTTTCCAACTCCTCCTACTACATCTGAATGAATGACTGACGAAACTGAGCTGGCTCTCTCTTTGGCCCAACGGAGCCACTCAAGATAGCGCAGGAAATCACTTTCCAGACGACAGCAGAAGATTCTTCCACAAAACTTTTATAGTTTTTCCGTTTTACTCTATATTAAGATTCCATACTTTACATTTAGACAATAAGATTTATTATTTCGGTATTTCCTTATATACTTACGTGCTTTTGATTTTGAACTGCATCTGTGATTCATTTCATAGAGTATTTCATCTTGGAAGTTTACTCTTCTGGCATCCCTATCTACGTACTCGTGTATGTCGTTATATGTATGCAAGGAGTAGTTTTCATTTATATGCAGGTTTCTGAATATGAATGCATATGATGAGGAATACATACAGGATAATATATAAGATTCTAAATGCATATGGGGGAGTAATTGACTCGACTATAGTCATTTTACACAGGAGAGGAGAGTACACACTTTACACGCAGGAATAGGAGAAAGGTTATATATGTACAAATACAACACAACCCATACAAGTATTATACACCAGTCTATCAAGTTTTAGTTCGTTAAGGTTGCAGAGAATGAATGATTTTTTGATACTAAATCGTAAACTTATGCTATAATAATTATACATACTTGTATATTATCGTGTACTATACTCTCTACCCTATTATAGATTTAATTTTCAAGAAATTATAGAAAAAAACGTTAGATATTACAGATATAACATTCCGTATTGTGTGCTTACTGTGTACATTTATTAGTTTAGTTTAAGTTTCCTTCTGTGAACTTTTATATGGATTACCTATTTATATTCACTATACTTTACCACTCTACTGCATACATACTTATATACGTGTGTGTTGCATGATAATGGGAGAGTGCAAGCAATGCTGAATGCTGATTTAGCTCACAGAGGTTTAGCCTTCAAATATTAAACATTTTGTTTTTTTATCTCACCTACATATATAATATACGGGCAGATTCCCTCGTGCATACGGTAGGAAGCAGGATGTATTGGGATGTGTGTAGTTCATTATAGTTATTGTGGAGATACGGACGGATGTGCAGTAATGTTACAGTAGAGATGTTATACGGATGTGTAGTTGAGATTGTGGGACCATATAATACCAATAATATTCTAACGTTGTTGGTTTGTCGGTGCTACGCTACACACACTACACATACGATAGAAGTTAATGCCTGCATGCTTTACTTCTCGTTTAATTGCTATACCTTCCCATATACAATAGGGCTGAATAGGGGTTATTGTTGAAGGAGACTTCGTACTATATAACTACAGCATGATGTGTGTAGATAACTTGATCATTAGAAGTTGCTTTGTGTAAACGTAAACAAGACTATGTTTTCGTTTGGGTATAATATCAATAATTTCGACGCTCTCAAGGCGTTGTACATTTTCTTCTACACAAGTACACATGCATGTCTTTATATTTTTTGCCTTTGCTGTATGTAAGTCACGGATAATGGATTTTATTTAGTAGGATACACCCATATGTACTGTATATTCTACTCCGTATGATGTGTTATATAAAAGTGAATGAAGGAGAACGATGGGTAAACACCCACGTACCGGAAACTGCTGGCTACACGTTTTTGGTCAACCATCACCTCATTCATTTAGCACGCTCTATACACATATTCTTACTCACAGAGAGAGAGAGAGGATGGATTTACATATAAATATAAGTATATATAACGTGTCGCGACCAGTATTCTACAGACTAAAGGCTAAAAAGAAGATTATACCTGAATTTATACACGTATTGCTCATATAAGTACATTTGATGATTCACTACTACTTGCTACATTTATTTTATTTCGTTTACCATCCTGCACAGCATACCGTACTTTTAAATATTCTGACAGCGACATGTACGAAAGCAAAGACTTCGTAGATAAAATCTCTACCGTATGGTTGTAGTATGAAAAGGCAATGCAGAATGCTACATTATTTGTTGGTACGAGAGCGTAATCAATGTGGATTCCTGGTACCCCTTTTAGAGTGGATGTTATTATTATTATACGATACACGTAAGCACTAAAATACACAAATTAAATAAGGCCACAAGGAATATACATAAAATATATGACGTAGGAAGGACTACAAAATTTACCGAATCTGGGAAATTCTCATGAGACTGATCAATTATGCCTTAAAACTATTTTTACGTATGAAAATAAATGGCCAACGGCTTTAACGTAGTCATTTTACACCAATAAATCTACATTAAGCAAAGAATGAAAAAATGCTTGAAACGGAAAAATCATTTATCATTTATCTCAGTATTATATATTTTTCCTGATGATTCAGTACCAACACACTCATAGTAGTATTTGATAGTGGACACATTTGAACAAGAGTAATTGTCTGATACTGTAAAGATAACATTTGAAATTCTCCAGGTATGTTGTACGGGACGACCGTATAAGCACGTACAGGAGATAGCAGCGTGGAAAGAAAAAATCGGAACACAAACAGAAACATACCTAGGTACAGGCTGATAGCGAGCTAAAATAGTGTGAACCAAGTATAAACAGACAACGAGAGACTTACGCACTAGAAAAATAATAGGTAACAATGACTAATTTTTCTCGGAACACAGCTTTTATTATCAATCAAAAACATCTATTTTCAAAGTCAATTATATATTATAACAATATTGATCATTATAATAACAAGATTATTATAACAATATTAATTTGCCTTTTTTTCAATGCAAAAGTAAACGATTACATAATCTCAAAGGTTTTCTTCAATTCTACCATCAAATGCCAGTCGCTCTTCTGTAAATCGTTACGAAAATAATCTTTGCATGCATCAATCGATTCTCGAGTAATCTGCAACGAAAAAGAAGACCCCAATTTAGTACCATGGGCAGCTACGTCCGCCGGAAATCCTTTTCCCGGAAATGTTCACATTGAGAAAGGCAGGGCTGACAACCACCATAGATGCACACCCACACACACACACATACACTCACACATTGATCAAGTGATGAGTTAAATAAGGTCTATACACAACGTACCTTTGAGACCAAAATATCCGTCTCTTCAAAATGTCTCCCAAGCATTTTTGGTGACTCCCCTGGAATTGGCTCTATTTTAATACAGACTTCCTGTCCTTTTCTGGCAGTTTCCATGGGCTTATGATTGAGTTCGATACTCGTTACGCGACCCAATTCCACAAACTGTAAAACATTACACAATTTTTGCTATATTCCATCCAAATTATCGTACTATTTTCAATATACTAGTAATGTCAATAGATACATGCATACTTTGAAATTAAAAATGCACACGGATACCAAAATGTTCCATGGAGTAAAAATATCGGAAGTAATTTATTATACAACCTACATGCAATCGTTATTACATAAGGACATTCTAAATTCTCACGTATTAAAACATTCAAATTATCCATTTCATATTAGGGAAGCAAAATCATCCTTATACATACATTAATTTATTTTAAACATATTATATTTATGTAACATTGCGAGTGACAACAAGTTACATAAAAATTAATAGTCTTGTTTCTATCTGAAGAAATCTGAGCTTGTACTTGAATAATATCGTACGAACTAGAAACGCTCAAATCATTCACAAGACCATATTCTTTCAAGAAACCTAAACGCTTTGTTGGGAGTATGCACACTAGAGGACATAATGGAAATTGAAAGTAAAGGCAGTAAATGCGAGCAAACTACTAACCGTCCTAACGAACCTTCTAAACTTCACTATCCTATATAGTATCCTGACAACGACAACAAGCAGCAGCCTCTGCCTTCGGTATAGCACACAGCAACAGGCCATTTAGTATCATGGCTTATTCTCATCACAAGTAAGAAAAATAATCACTTTGACTAATGCAAAACATAAAGCCTGGGTTAAGAAGCAGTAAAAGGCATGAACCATTACATAAGCCGGAAACGCATTGTTCTACTGCTGTGACGTCAACTCCAGGGTAGCAACAAGGATATATAATCACAATGGGATTTCTTTTGAAAAATATTTTTCAGTAAGACATTTCACTGTGCTATAGATCTCATTGTATTATTAATGTCCAGTTACTACTTCACAACCGGTAAAGGCAACCGTTTTTATGGCTACACTAATTTCGTTGAGCGCAAAATCCTTCCATGAATGAAAGACGATGTAAATAAGCATCATTGTGAATGAAGCGACCGTCGTTCATTCACCATTTATTCGAGTGTTTTCTCGCTTCTCCCCTCCATATTTTGCCTTCAGGCTCCTCGTTCTAATACCCTATCACTGGGATAAGCTTATGACTTCTCAGATACAGGCTTACTTAGACAACATCCACTTTAAAGACAACTTTGGCGTCCACGCTACAGTAAGCATCACACAACTGGAAATTCCCAGGCTATCGTAAAAGATATCGACATAAATGGTCAAATCATTTCCGCTTATGAATGTGGGAGTACTATAGAAATCGGATACGTATCGAAATTTAACCGGTTATAATGGCGAGCACTGGAAAAGAATTGCAGCTTCTATAAACGAATAACAAGCACGCCTATGAAATTATGAAAGCTTAATGAATATTCGTTATTTCAGATGCAACCAAATACAAATACGTCATTTTTTTACTCCTCTGATGCTAGAAAGGACAAGCTCATTCAGAAAAAGATATACAAAATAAGTTAAATAGAGCCCAAATCAAATTATAAAAAATAACAAGTCATTCTAAAAATCCCTACTACATCAATGGTTATGGATACGTGCTATTAAAAGCATGAATGAAGTACAAGCTAATATTACCTCACGTGTTGGGACACAGATCGGGGTTCCCTCCTTCACAACTCCAGCCTCCACGATTACTCCAATCACGATGGGATCCCGCGTGTTAAAAATAAACTAGAAGTAAATGCCAGTAATTAATTACATATTTTTCTCTTACCGCACAGAAATGGGATAAAAGACTTGTCCTTCATATTTTATTTTCACTTATGCAGCACTACTTAAGAGATAACATTATCGTATTCACACGTAGAAATTTTCCTAATGATTTAATCGAAAATTCTTATTAGGGCTACACTAACCTGTGGAAGAATTTTGAGTTTACATGGGAAGACAGCTATGTGTTTAAACTCATCACGTTTCTTGGCTTTAAGTTCATCTTGATACGCAGTGAATTGATCAAAGAGGTGGTAAATAATATCCGCCTGTTGAATCATACCAAAGCATTTGAAAATAACCACAATGACAAACTTAGTTACGGAAGAAAATAAAAGGAAACCCGAAGTTCAACTTAATGATAACATTAAGGAACATATCTTACTCGAAAAATTCGAACACCTAGGTTATCCGCCAAATCTTGAGCATCTCGTTCCACCTTCACATCAAACGCCAGGATCACAGCATACCTACGATCAATATCAAAACGCAAATGGTTAAAATATGTATGTATATTTCTCAATGACACATAACCTTTGACGAATTCATACTTTTGTACATTCGTCATGGTTCAATGTGATCATTGATGAAAGGGAATACCATCAACACAATAATCATTAAGCTGTGTTGTTTTAATATGTTGTGTACTGTGGGGTGTTGATACTAATACTAGCTTAATCCTAGTATAAAATCTCAAAATTACATAAATACAATGGCAGTTATATCTACCATTTAACTTACTGGTTGTCGTGCTCCAGCATGATGGATGCCTTCATAACGTCCTTCTTAACAACAGGGCCTATGCGGATGCCCGAGTACTGCCAATAATAAAAATAGCTCTTCTCATATCATGGGTAGCTCATGATTCATGTACATATATATTATACTCATTGAACTTAGGATTTAGCCTGCTGTTACATCATGCAGTCTAACTCATCGTACGTCCGTTTCTATTTCAACCGGGAAAGAGCCAATATCCATGGTTTCCTGTTCCTATAAATCACGACTGCATTTTTATATATTTCTCAGCAACTGCTAACTATAAATACCGACGCCAAAACTAAGGACCTTCGCTTCCGCTCTTTTTCCCAGATTCATTATTAGCATTGTAAACCACACATATAGTAAAATAGTAAATGGATGCACAAAATGGAACTTGGAAAGCCACACCATTACAACAGGTCTGACAGAAGTGATCTAGAATCCTTTATACATGAACCCTTCCCTTCCGCAGGATGAACTAACTCACTACCTGTATTCTCTCTCCCACCCTACCCAAATTTACTCCATCCTCGTTCATTCTATCGTCCATATGGTTTACCTATTTATTTCTTATATTAGTCTTCTGTTGTCAAGCAGCACACCTGCCTTCTTCTTCCTACGGTTACTACACATAAAAATACTACTCATTCCTATCACATCTGTACATTAGACCCAAACTTACAATTCATAACAAACCAAACAACCATTACGAAGAAATCGGCCACCTTTCACGTCTTCTTCGTATTTCTTGACTTCCTTTTCCTAACAACTCCTGGAAAACTTACCTACAACGCATAATACCTCCGTAAATCCTGCGGTGAGTACAATTACAGAAGGATACATGTAGGATAAAGAGTACTCTGACTCAATGGATCCTCCGCTCCTTGTAACAAATTTTATGTATATTTACTCCTCCGACGGACCATATCCGCAGATACAAAGATATATAGTAGTATGAGGTGTAACAAACCAACTGACCGGGTGTTTTTACCGATGGATGAAGAGCTTCAATTTTACTTAACTCCGTCTCCATCACTCCTAACTACCAGTTGTAGTACCCTGATTTAATAATGGATCCCATACGAACGATACAACTTCCTGCTAAAACGTAGACTGACAATAAAACTTTCCACTTTACAAATTACGAACAAACTCGAGTGACCTTGCCACCTTATCACTGAATTGGGTTCAAGTCATGGAATAGATTTTCCTATGGAAGTACTATGTTTAAACTATAGGTACAATACATTATGGTACTATAACTACTATACGGTATTAAGACCAATTTGTTAGGAAAGAGGCACATATCTTTAGGCAATATTATGAGACACGGTGAACCAGCGAAACCAGAGAGTTGGGTTTGGATAGTACGTTGTACACGGGAATAGAAAATATGCTATCGTCATTCATAAAACCTATGCACTTGGATTTACTAGGACGTTATGAAGATAGAATTATCTACGAGTACCACCAGACCACCACTATATACCCATATACAGCAATGTAGGACAATATACTATGATTTGACACTTAAAACTAAATATTTCACAACATTATCTCTATTTGAACATAACAAGTAATAATTACAACAGTACAATTCATTTTAGCTTCCATAATAATCAAAGTTTGAAGAGGTCATTCTGCCAAAATCTAAAACAATGCAAGAGTAAAATACTCCGTAAACACTGTAGGAGTGAAAAACATTGTCACGAAGTCACGATGTATGCTAGTCAAGTCTTATTCTGTCGTATTCTTTTGAGAAACCAGAAAATGTACTAACTTGATTGCAATAAGCAAGCCCAATAACAACTCAACTACCAAGTAACAACATTAGTTTATGTTGCTTCATTAAACACAATCCTCACAGACCATAAACCAAATTTCTGAGAGTTACACAACTTTATTCACACTTCAATCCTTATATTGTTGTTTGTTGAACTAATAAAAAAAGGAATTTTTCCATCATCAGAGAGCGCTTGTTTCCTTCCCTCTACTACATACATACGTATGTACGTTATCTAGCTAAAAAAACTTATAATAAACGGTATACAAAGAATAAGTCTGAATGAATGAGGGGCGCACGGAAAGGATGCTATAATGAACGGAAAGACGCTCATTTCGCCCTTGATTACTTGAGTGGAAAACCATCATGCCTACACTTCCTTCCTTAGAAAAGACAAAAAAAATACTTTCCACAGGTATGTATCTTGTAACTCCCTCGGTCTGAACAACCTTAACCTAAGGTGTAAAGATTACAAAACACTAAATATACGTGACTTGTTGGTAGTTGCAGTCATTTTACTTACACAGCGTCTCATTGAAAGAGAACGACTCTGTTCCAAATGACAAACCAACTTTTCTTAACTTGATGGGGTGCTGCCCTGTCAATGAAGACAAAACTTTGTATATTCCCAAGTCCCAACACCTCCATGTGAAGCCATTCTTTTGATATCAATAAAGTACCAGAAAGTATACGGGGATAGGAATTCCTTTCACTACAAGCAGCATTTTTAGCACGCATCACGCAATTTTAGTCATGTAACAACGATGCATGTTGCGCTTTGACAAATCAAACCGGATTAAACATTTCAAATAAATGTATGCGTACTCTGTCTGGTACTCTCTTTAACACTTAATCTTAGATAGTCTGAGCATCACTCCGTATCGAATACACGTGTGGGGATGTGAACAGAAAAATAAAAGCAAATCTAAGGGATCTAAACAGCAGACAGTAGCAGAACTGAATACCAGAACATGACTCTTTCTTGAGATTCGTTCAGCAAAGTAGTGCTAATGCGTAATCTTAGAATACTCTTGTGAAGAAAAAATGTAAATACAAAATTTTTCAAAGAGAAAGAGAACGAATGAGCGGAAACATAAATACCTCAGGTCTAATTTCAAGAACTTCATTTTTACTACAACAAATATATGAAATTATTCTGGAGATGGGCCGAGACCCTGTATATATATAGAGGGCAACATGCAGTCAAGGTCTTGCTCACCTCTGCAAAATTCAAGCAGTGTGAGAAATGGAATAAGGAAATGAGAAAATTGTTCCGAGATTGTTTTAGAACGATAAGTACCTTCACACCAAATCCTCCAACTTACAATGAAAAGGAAAGCTCAACGGAAATGGCACAATGAGAGCATACCTGACAATATAAACTTACAGGATTTACAAGTGGCTGACTTTCCCAGTTTCATCATACTATAATAATTCTATGTGAACAAGAAAATTGTCTTACTCATCATCAAACTCCTACATACACACCGTCTAAGTCTACCCACCGGCCCGTTCAAATATTATCTTACCGTGTGGAAAGAATCTCATACTCATACAAACCAAAATTCCTAATGTACACCCTAAAATTAAAAATGAAATTGTTTCCACACACAAGAGTAAGTACACCATGAAAACTACAGCGCCCATGTTATCCTTCCATCGTTGTATTTACGTAATATACATATACCATCGGTATCTACGAGGGAAAGCCGGTCTATACTCATTCACATAATTATTTTTGTCCGAACTATTGCACTAAATATTGTGACTCCGGTTCATGACTGTCTTTGCCTTTTTGACTCTACCTTTATGGAATGAATAACGCATTAATCCGACAGTCGTTCATGTCAAAACATTATTCTTGCACGTTCCCTCATGCTCAAAACATTCACGTACATCAACTACTTATTCCATCATTATCCTAAAAAATACATCTTTCAATTTCGTGAAGCTTGTCTTTCGTTTAATACGACACGTAGTAAATCAGAATGTCATTGAAACGAGAATGAATTACAACTCTCGTACTTAATGAACTACAAAAAAACCAGACAAACAGTGCACCAATGTACATGTTTAGTGCAAATTTGCTATGACAAGAAAATGCTATGCACATGTGTACGCGTTGGAGTAGCATGGCACTGACAAAGAAACCAGATTAGCATTGTGTCTTAAGCGTATGTATTAAAGCTGAACTTCCGGCGTCGGCTTTCTATAGTATTTTTAGTATCTGCACTAGAATAGGTCTGCACTATATCCGTTGATGATTCTGGAGTTGTCATTTACGTAATAATAACTTGTTACTTACAACTTACAATCGAAAGTTTCCTTGCCATACAGCTCCATCATTACTGTGGTTGTAACCCTACATATTTTTCCACACCTTACAACACATACATATCCAATTCATCATCACACAAAAGTTTTACCTTCCATCTATCAGAGCTGTTCAAAATACATTGTATTTTAAATACATGTATTTCAAATACGTATTTAAAATACATTTTTGTATTT